>CAJNIZ010036324.1:0-13050 GCA_905231905.1 Symbiodinium pilosum | reverse complement strand
GGGGGGGGGGGAAAAAGAAAAAAAAGAAGAGAAGTGCCTCAGAACTACTTTCTCGCGTGCTTCCTGGAAAGCTTGGCAGTATCTTTGTAAGCGTTAGCTGTCAGACCTCCCGGTGCTCGTTCGATGGAAAGACGTCATCGTCCAAGATCATTACCTCAAGATCGGCTTGTATTTGTACAGCTAAGATTGCAAAACGACGCACAGTTTGCTGTATTCAAGCCTTCACGCAGGCTACGTGCAGGCACTATTCCAACCAACTGGCAAACAAGACCTAGGTAAAGCGTATATACCTCCCCCTCCCCCGAAATATGCATATCCTCAGTGCCAAGCTACTGCACATCTGCTGCACCGTGGATCCAGCAAGCAATTTTCCGGCTCTTCCAGCTGAATGTCAAATTCCAGGGTTGTATCAAAAGCGTCGTCATTGAGAATCTCAATCCTCAGTTTAAGAACAACCAGACAGTTCATGTGCAGAGCATATAACTATAACGCACCAAGGGTCTGAAAAGTCCGGATTGACTCTCCTGGACCAAATTTGATTTGCCCACTACCTGAGCCCAGACATGTTCTGGCTCGCTGAATCTGGTTCAACTGAATATAGATGACTGATCGACTCACCTGCCAACCTGTGCCAACCTGTGCCAACCTGGTCACTCTCGATATACTTCTCCCCCTTCAAGGCCGAGCCGTCCTGGAATGTCTGCATCTACAGCATGATCATCACAATCAATTCAAAACAAGCCCAACCTGTGTGCTCCAGGACACCGAACATGAACCATGCAGGTTACCTGCAATGAGGTGTTGATAGCATTTGATAGCGACCGGGAGCTGCAATGACCAAGCCTATCCGAATCACGCGCACAATGGCAAACTCGTCCTTCTCTGACACGTAGAAGATGCGCGACAGAAACTGCACCACATCAACATCCTGCAGCTGTCAACCCAGAGACAAAATTGGTTGTGCTCGTTCAGCTCAACAACAATGCCGTCATCTCAGCACCCTTAAAGATGCCTCGCCGTGACTCTTTAACCTTCGCGCGCTGCTAGGCGGTCGACTCAGCCTGGGATAATCACTTGGCGCAAGTGGCTGAGAATGTCACATCTCAGCCACAAGCCCGCAGGGTCGAGAGCCGTGCATTCCTTGCTACCTGCTACCACACTCGAGGAAAACTCTAAATTTGCTGAATCATCCGTCCAACACTGCCAGGTCATACAACATAGGCTCTGGTATGACAATTTTCTGCAAAGTATTCACTGCAGCACACAATTCGCACAAACAGAGTTATGGAGTGCTGGCCTTCACACCGTTTGCTAGGCTCTTCAAAGAAGACAAAACAGCACAAGACAGCTGACAAGGTCGAACAGACATGCACATTGCAGCCAGCTCGCTGAAAGTCGGCACTTAAGCTCAGATCGCGCAGGTTCGTCCCATCTCGTTGAACCTTATGCGAATCAAGCTGCTCTCTCAGCTTCTACCTGCTATCACTTGATTACCTGTCATCCTAGAAATCGGACGGGCAGTGCAGTTTAAAAAACAAATCACACTGAAGCCAGTGTCCTACTGTCAGCAGGTCACGTTTGGAGACGCCTGTCTAGACTCATTTTATCAAAATTTCCCTGCAGGCGCACCTGCATAAAGAGCACACGGAATGTTACGTAAGAGCCAACAACTTCTTTCCAGGCATCTGGCAAGACGTCGTTCTTGCGATTGCACTCCTTGAGGCGAGAAGAGTGCCACTGCACCAGGCGTGATTGAACTTAGAGACCTGGGGTGCTCTCCAAGGTGCTCAGGAGAGGTTGTGCCGCGTACCCTGGCGCCGTTGCCATTGCTGAAGTTCCAGACTAAAAGTGGCATGAGCCACGAAAGACTAGAGTAGCAGGGTGAGAAGCTGCAGAGATGTTCTGCGTAGGTAAGCAATGGAGAATCGGTTGGTTACAGTGCGCGTCTTGCCAGCAATAAATCTCTTGAGCCTCAAGCTTGACTGCAAACTTTCACTACAAGGCTGACAACCAGCACGCGTTCTGCATGTGTTGTTGTATCTTGCTGAGCGGAGAGACCTCGTCCATCTCATCAGTCGGGAAGAATTCCACAAACTCCATCTAGGCACGTGAGTTTGCTGGATACATGCGGCAACCCGTTGAGAGTCTTATCAGACGGGCACACGCACATCAAACAAATTCACGCGCAACAGTAGTGAAGGGTATGGATAAATTTAAGGACTATTGTAGCTTCCAGTGTGCCAAGTTGCCACTTGGAGAGTCTTGTGCGCGTGGTACGAGGCTCCAATTTCCTTGCATGGCATGCACTATTCCGACTCGAACTTGACATTCCATCCTTTCTTCCTCCTTCACGCAAACCTCAAAAGGTTGGTCTTGAAGCTGCTTGCTGCAAGAGATCGTCACGAATGACCAGGTACCTCTGCGTCTTCTCCTGGTCTATCACAACACCTTCTCCAGCCTGAGCTTCTTGGAACATCATAACATTGTAATGGCGCATACCACGGATTGAGAGCAACACCGTATCGTTCCACTTCAGAACGTAACCAAATGTTCGAGGATACCTGACTCATTAATCACCGGTGTACACCTTCAATCACGCTGCAGCAGAATCAAAGGTTCCGGCTCAAATTGCGCACACCATCGGCGGTGTCTTAAGCGTTTCAAATACCTTGCCCGAGTAGTTCCCTCAAACCTGCAAAGCGGGCCAAGCGCGTGAAGAGGGGCTCGAAAACTCAGACAGCAAACCTTGTGTGAAACACAAATGCAAGCAATTGGCCTATGCTTGATCTCGACGGGAACCTTGAGCGACTGCATTTGAACCTGTGCGTTCAAGCGAACCCGTGCGTCTGGAAGGCAAGTGTCTTGACATTGGCTTCCTACGCATGCCCTAATCACCTCATCAATACTTTGCGGCAACCTCGGGCAAGCAGCCCCTTCAACCAATTTCCGAGCAAAAACTTCTTGTGTCACTGTTAAACCGATATTCTTTGATTTGGGCGCCTGCACATCTCTTCCTGTCTGCCCGGTGGCCACATTCGAGACGCCTTCCACGAAAGACGTGTCAGAACCTGCAGGCAAAATGATGCCTACATGACAGTGCAAATCAGACAAATGCAGCCATTAGTTCACGTTGGCGTACCATGCTGGACATCTTCCACGTGTCACATACTACGCTGCAATTTACAAACTTGTTGTGCCAAGGACAGCAGCCATGAACGTTAATTTGATGCCATATATGATTCCGTCTTCATGATTGCCATCATGGCCTCCGACGCTGAGCTTCCACAGCAGTACTCCCGCCAGTGCAAGCAAGACATGCCCTGCGGCGGCAAGTTATCATAATTCTCTGCCAAAACACCCCGCACCAAGCCTGCAGCAAGCGTCCGTGTCTGCATGCGGCCAGCCGGCCGACATCCCGCCTGCAAAAACAAATTTGCGGGCGTTCGACGAAGTTGCAGCACAGCGTTGTATGCACCTGCAATTGCACCACCATGCCGGGAGCAATGCCGCTGGTTGGCAGCTTGAACAACTGCCACCTGTTGAAACAAATGGTTACCTCTAGACGTCTCGATGCTTGCCATGCATTTCATGTAGATCGAACATGTCTCTTGAAAATTCAAACGTACAAATCTGGATGATACATTTGCCAACAACACAGCAAGCTTTGTGCGTTTCAAACGCTTCAACCCCTTCAAAAACGACACCCACCGTGCAAATGTCAGGATAATGATTGTCCACGCATTGTGGTTCCGTCAAATAGGCACACAACCAGTGAATGAAATTAAATTATGTGTTATGAGACATTGTCAAGGCCACCACATGCACACGCGGATTTGATGCACTGCGCACGGGCCCAATTTCCGAACTTGTCCAAAACACCCGCAAACATGCCAAGCCCTTCACAAGACCACATTCATGTAAAATTGGGGCAGACGCACATGAGCTTTGAGCGAACATAGAGTAAAACCTACAGCCCAAAGATAACGATTACATGGAAAACATGACCGACGAAAACCAAGGAAAATACGGTCGCATGCATCAGCAAGTCCCAACGACACAAGTTTTCATTGCAACATTTCGGAAACATTTGGAACCTGCTCGCGGCCCATTCCAAGACTGTACACCCTCAACTAGCATGGGTCGGAGGATTCCTCAAGACCATTTCAAGCGTGGAATGGCCTTGGTAATTTTTTCCTCTGACAAAATACCAGGCATTTTTCAAATCAACATTCTCACTCAATCAATATTTGGAAAAGACGGCGTCTTGATCAAATTGGTTTTCATCCACTGAGCTTAGCTGCCCGCAAACGTCCAAGTCAAGCCTCGTCTCGACACCTCTTTGGATGGAGGGGCCCCCGAACCTCCTGCACTAGGCCCAAGGTAGGCACGCAAACCCTGAAGGCGGGACCGGGTCCTCCGCCAAAAATTGTACAGCTACTTGAGGGTGGAAACCAACTTTCCTGAGGACTGGAATCCAATCCCACACTTTTGGATTGGTCACCAATTTAGGTTTTGTGTGGTTGCACTACTCCTGTCCAAGACTACCACAACAAGCGCAAGAGCAGTACTTTTCTTTTTTCTTGGGTTGCTCTGAGTGTAGCTTTCAGAGGGCTTGGAGGCAGGAAGGCTTCAAGCTTCTCTGGCCAACCCTTTCGCCCCCTGTGAGACTGAAAAACCAGAGGCTTCTGGGCTAAACTTGAAGTTCAGGCTTTGTGAAATTAAGTCAAGACCAGAACCAACGAGTTCAGGCTGACCTAACAGGGCCAGGGGCAAAAACTGAGGCAAGGGCTTGCGCCAGCGCTGGTGGGTACTCTGCGGACGAGCTGCTGAGGAAACCTCCTTGCGCGTCTTTGATGCCTCGTATGGACAGATGTTTGAAGGAATGATGGCGTAGGGAGGCTACGCGCTGTATGTCTTCGGACGTGCTGGCGGAAAGCCCACGACTTTTCATGGGGCATGTCGTACACGTAGGCGTCCACCCAGGCTACATGGCATCTGAACTTCTTCAGAGTATGCATCGCGTCGGGCTGTAGCAGGCTATGCTACCTGGACACTGTTGGAGGGTGGCTGTGCCTTACTGCCTCGAAAAGGTCTCGGCCCCTGCTGTGAATTGCTCCGCGTGACTTTGAATAGGTCGGAATGGCTGAGGCCTGGAATCCTGTCAAGAAATTCCGGAGTCCGCAAGGCTGGGGACCTGCTGGCAAAAGACGACTGTACTTATGCAGGGTCGCGCAGGATATCGAAATCTGGATTGGCGTCCAGGTCGAAGGGCCGACAATGATCAAGGCCAAGGGCTGCAACTGCTTTGCTGACTGGCGAGTGGCTCCGGACGCCCAAACGTGCGAGGGCTTCTCTATAGCCTGCTTGTGTCTCAGCAACGAGCGCATGCAACTCTGAACCGGAGTCCGAGTTCATGTAGCACGAATCCTCGGGAGGCTGTGTTGGCTTTGAGAAAACCATCTGTGGCCTCGTGCTTGCAGTTGCGTGAGGGCTGGCCTGAGGCTGCCTGGCGGGGCTCTTAGGAGGATCGTTGCGAGGTGTGCTGGCGAGGAGGAGCGATGCACAACTTACAAGGCTGAGAGGGAACGTCTGGAGAACTCTGAGTGTCCAGCGTCTCCTCCAGGCTCGGAGAGGCTGGACTGTTTCAGGTGTGTGCTTTGCCACGCTTGCAGGCTGGGTGCTCTTTGCGACAGCCTTTGACGGCGCACACGTGTGCAATTGGGACTTGCGCAAAGGCCTCGGCTGAAGCGTCTGCAGATTTGCTTCCCCCGCAGCTCCGTGAGCCAGTTTTCTGCCGTGGCTTGGCCTGGCGATTTTCGCCCTTTGCCTTTGCCCTTCTTCCTGGGCTGCTCCGTCTCCCATTCGGGAGCGCGCTTCCTGCCATTGCCTCCTTTTCCTTTGCCACTCCCTTTGTATGGGTGTGTTAGCTGGGGAGGCTTGGGCACACGTGGGTGAGGCTGCAGAAAGCTACTGAGATCCCCCCTGACGCTGGTCAACTTGTAGAGGGCTACATATAGCTCTCAAATCAGGTTTCAGATCTTGCGGTCAGCTGCCAAAAGCTCCTGCACGTTAGGGCTGCGAAGGCCCAGGTCCGGGTCAAAGCGCTGGAGGCAAAACTCTGCAACCTTTTTGAGCCACTCGGCTGCACCTGCCCTTTGTTGCAGGTGTCATCGAAAAGAAGCTGCACTTCCTTTATGGCTTTTGCCTCCATCGCCTCCTGATTGCTTTTGGCTGAGCCGTGGCTGCCAAGGGATCCACCTAACGCGCTGTCCTGGCTTGGGGCTGTGGTGACCCCAGGTTAGTTGAGGCTGAAACTGTCGCGCATCGTCTCCACTGCTTTCGGGGTTAGCTTTGGAGGAAGATGCTCTGCCCACGTTGAGGGCTGCAGGGCTGCCACGGAGACGGCTTGCAATGCTTGCGCGCATGGTTGTTCACTCACTCCAGCTCACTCTTTTGTCCAAGAGGGGTTTCAGCCTGCAGGTGCCCTGCATCCATCTTTTGAGACTTGCTTTCTCAGGACTTCCACTCATTGAAAACGCTCGGTACTTGCTACCCACTTCCCACATAGAACAATCAAGACCAAAAAAAGAAGCATCTTCCAATGAGCAAGCTTAAAGATACCGTGCGCTCAGCTACTCAGCTTCTCTCACAGGTCTGGCCTGAGTCTTTCGGCCTGGCTGGGTCAGGACTTCAAAACGGTTGCACAGCTTCTGAGGCAGGAATGCTTGAGTGAGCCGGCTGACTGCACTTGGCTGCACTGAGGTCGCAGCACAACAGGCTAGCTAGCGAATATTGCGCAACTCAAGCAGACGCTCCAGCGCTTCCACTCGCCGTGAAACACGCGCCTTGCACATGGTCTGATGCTCGAGCTTGGATGGACTCCAGTGTTTCAACCTTGGGCTCCAAAAGCCTGTTGCGCGTCTCTACACTGTTGAGTTGAGTTTGTCAAGCAACTCGGCAGGTTCTTCAGACTCCATCTGTCAATCTTGGAAGGCTGACGCGCGCGTACCCTACGGGTAGATCAACTTGAACAAGTGGCAAATCTGAAAGGCCTACACGCATTACATACAACTTGCAGGGTTGGTGGGCGGGCTTCGAAAATTTTGCCCAGCTTGTAGGCTTCTCACTTGAACATGAAATCACGGCACACACTGATGCGCTCCCCTTGCAAATGCACTCATGAGATACATGTACTGACGCACTTCCATTGCACATGCACTCATGGAATTTTCATGCAAACGTTTGAAATCATTTGCCTAAACAAAAACCCTCCAGTTTCGTTTTCCTTGCAAGATAAAACCTTAACTCGTCCCTCGCACGCCTGCTTCTCTTTCACGCGGACCGGCAGAATTTTCCAGTGAAATATTCATGTCAAAAATTCGGACTCATTGAATCGATATGATATAAACTTTCTTCACTCACTCTAGCTCACTCTTTTGTCCAAGAGGGGTTTCAGCTTGCAGGTGCGCTGCATCCATCTTTTGAGACTTGCTTTCTGAGGACGTCCGCTCATTGAAAATGCTCGGTACTCGCTCCCTCTTGTTCTAAAACCGACGTTTTCACAACGACCCTGTTAGCACCTGCCCAACCGGGTAAGAATGCCAGAAGTTCGCGGGACGGGTGATCTGCGATATTGCTGCGCGAAGGCACTCTGGACACCCAAGAAACGAGGGCCATATTGCTTTCAGTCCGGGAGCCTGAATCTTTAGCAAATCATTGGCCACCCTGTTGCCTGAGCTGCCAGTAATCAGCGCAGCCTTGGACACTTCAGTATCCAGAAAGAGCACGAGATTCACACCTGCCACGCACGGTGCCCAGATCTTAAAGGCCAAACATGCTGCAAGGAGTTCAAGCAGAAAGATGCAGACTTTGCGTCGAGGTCTACGACAACTGCTCGAAGATCTTCTTTCAAGGGAAAGGCTGAGAAGAGGGCCACAAGCAATCCTGCAGGTCCCACAAGGACACCTCCAATTCCACCTATGTTTCCTTCGGCAGAAGGTTCAAGCGATGCATCTGTGTAAATGTACGCACACGGCAGGATGTAGAGATTGAGCGTCCTTGGCGGGTCAGTCTTGAGGGAGAAAACATAACTCCGAATGGCTTGTACCATATCGTCACTCAGGTGCCCGGACGAACTCTCTACAACCGAGAAGAACACTTTCAGTAAAAACCAAAACCCAAACACAGCAGGGTTCTTTTCCGTCTTCACTTCAGACTTAGCGCGGCGGTTTGGTCACAGCTTTGGAAAAACACCAAAACGCAGGTCACAACACATCCATGCGCTCGGGAATGGCACTGCATGGATACTCTAAAATGTTGTTACCCCCTTTGGTTGTCCATGATCACTTGAATGGACAGCCATCTCAACATTTCCGTTCTTGGAGAAACGAGAAAATTCTTGCCTACTGCAATGGACTCTCGATATGGTTCAAACTGTTCAAAGACACAGCTCTGTCTGGCTGCACCTCCAAAAGAATGCGTCCCCTCGCTTCAAAGCGTGACTTTGGAGAAGTTAGACGGTTTACGGCATTTACACATCACCATTGTACATCGGTACATGACAAACAATGCACAGCGTATGGGCAGGGGGACTTCTTGAGGTCCACTGATTTTCGCTGCCCTCCAATACGGCTCACTGCTTGACATCTTCGGGTCTTTCTTGAACTAGAAGCAGTTGAGCACACTTGCACGCACACATGTGGATCATGGCTTCGCATGATGGTTGCATATGCTGGACTTAGCTGCACAAACCCACAACTCGCAAAACACGCAATCACTGCGTACACAAATTTGGATTTGAAACTCCCACGCAAATCATGCAGTGGCCGAACTCAAGCTCACATGATCAACCATGCAAAGTTCAAAGTTCACCATGCTCAACTAGCCAATGAACTCTGCTCTCTCTCAACTCTCAGCGGAAATCAACCAAGCACAGGAGGATTGCACTGCATACATGGGCGCTTGCCATTACGGACTGCTTCATAAAGACGCATAGCACGAACTCGCCCTTGATTGGATCAAACCATGCCGCATGTCAGCCTGTGATAGCTGCGACCTGTCCGGAATACACCAACCTGGAACATTTCATTCGTTCTCATTGGCGGTATGTGTGCTTGTAGAACCTGTTATTGAGGAATCTGCTGCTGAGGAATGTGCTGCTGAGGAATCTGACGCTGAGGAATCTGACGCTGAACATGTCCTTCGTCTTGCAAACCTCTAGCCATCGCCTCTCTTCGCGCAGGGGCTCCAACATGGTCTTCAAGCCATCGAAAAACTGGAAAATCTTGTATCAGTAGTTCTATCCGTAATACATTGATATTAGCCTGAAGCCTAGAGTAACTCCTTTTTCTTCAGGGAGCCATTATCTTGTATTAGAGGATAATATTATAGAGGTTTTCCATCTTAGGGATTCTAATGGCTTATGATAACAGATTTAATCCAGTTAGTGCTTCAGAAACCATTAGCTCACACCAATCCTGTTTTACAGAAGACTTTAAGGTATTAATTTCACCTTTAGGACATTACAATCCTCTATAATCTGGGTTTTTGGGGAGTGAACGGAGTGAGGGAAATAAGTGAAATTAATTAATTAGTGAACAAAAGAAGTGAGTGAATGGCGGCGCGAGCGTGATCCTGCGTCGCTTGCTCTTGGTTCCAATGGTTTGGCTGGCAATAAGGAAGCTTCCCCCCGCAGATTGCAAAGCTCCTGCTCCTTTGACTGCGCTGCAATGGAGTTCTCAGTGGCATGATCTTTCTGTTTCCAAACCTAGCTGTAGCTACGTCTACGAGAGCAAGAGAGGTAAGAAGCCAAGAAGAAAAAGAGTGGCCTCCGCACGAAGCTGTGTTTCACAGAGTCCAAGAAGATCTTGGCCAACTGGGCAGGCGATACAACAGTGAGAAACAAGATGGTCATGATATCGCAGCCACTAACACTAGCAGACGGTGCAAGGAGTTGGTCGATGGTGGTGTCATTGATGGTTTGCTTGTTGACTGCCGTGCTTTTGAGCTACTGGGCAGTGAATATGGTAAGAAGTATGTTGAAGAGGTCTCTACATGGCGAAGCAAGTTCTACTCAACGAGACCTCGACGCGACGGAGACGATAGAAGCCAGCCAACTCCAAATCTAAGTCCGGTAAGTCAGAATGATTGTGATCCTTGCGAAGGAGGAGGAGATGAAGTTCCACAGGCAACTTCAGGGCATCCTGAACGGGTTCGAGAGCATGGTGATGATTATGATGAAAGTCGAGATCGAAGGGAACGTAATGAATAAATAAGCGAACAAAGTGAGAGTAATTAATTAGTTCACGAGCTCCCTGTCATTCCCTCATAAGCTTATTAATTAATGGAAACTTTGCCCATGTTCACCAACAGCACGCGCTCGAATCTAAACATGTCACATCCTGGCACTCTACATGGAAATTTGAAAGACTGCGGCTTTCTGCTTTATGGGTGTGTTCAATGAAAACACATGCGCTCAAAATCATTTGAACCCAGCAATGTCAAAATCTCCACAATCTCATGGTAAATATTCCCATGAAGTGCGGCGAAGTTTTCATCATAGGGCCCGGGGAGTATCTAGCGGAGGGCCGTTCCTACAGGCTGAGCGGCGACCTTAGGACCTTAGGGTTTAGGGTTTCTGGAGGGATTCTAAACCTGCATTCTCCAATGCTCTGGGATGCATTTCTGCGTTTGGATCCCAAGCCGTTGGCGCTCTAGATTTTGGGCTTCAGTTGTAGGAACTTCAGCCAAAGGTTTCTGCCTTCAAGTCTTGGGTGTAGGGTTTCGGGTGTACCCCCCAAAAAACAAACATGACAGCTGAGATGGTCTCTGTTCAAACCCTAAACCCTAAACATGTATATATATATATATGTATCCTCTATATATCCCCAGAGTCTTTGTGGGGCTCCTTTTGCCCTTTCATGCTAGTCTCTGGCAGGTCGGGTTCTTGGACAATCGATTTCTGACACGTCATCAGGAAGTCTGCACAACGTCTATCTGATTCTATCACCTGAAAATCCACATGCAACTATAGTACTCTAAGGGTCCAAACATTAAATAAGCATAGACTTACCCAAATCCCCAGTACTGATACTTACTATACTTATGGGTCATCATACACCCCATAACCCTAGTCCAGTTAAGCAGGTCCCTACAGTGACTTTGGCTTGGGTGTTTGTCATCTGCGTTGATGAGCCTGGAGGGCACTGTTGATTTAGAGTTAAGGGGTTCGGGTTTGGGGATGGATTATCGGTTCCGATTGGGGCAAGTGTTCGGCGAGCAATTCTACAACCCCAGATACAACGGAAAGCCCATCACATGCTTTAGAGGCCAATGGGACATGTACAGCTGCACAGTTTTATGCCTAGCGCCAACGCGCTAAACCCTAAACTCTACCCCCTAAACCCCTGATCCCCTCAGCCCAAAGCCCCAAAACTCCTACAACCTAATCTCTAAACTTTAATCCTTGAACCCTAGACCGTAATCCCCAAACCTTAAACCCTGAGCCCTCAACCCAAGACCCCAAACCCCAAACCCCAATCCCTAAACTCAATCCCTAAACCCCAGTCAGGGGAGGGATTTGGGTTTAGGGTTTAGGGTAAGCTCAAAACCCAAAACTCCGCAAGGCTTCCATCCGAGAAGAAGCTTCCGCCGGGCAAGCGGAAAGCTGGGGAAGCCGATGCAGCGAAGGAAGGGCAGTCAAGGGTTTAGGGTCTACCTGGACCCCAAAAGTATGTAAAATGATAGCCTTAAGGCTGTTATTATGGGTTTAGGGCTATTATTTCACATATTTTTTGGGTTCAGGTAGGGATGAGGGGTTTAGGTTTAGGGGGTGAAGGGGTGTAGGGGGGTTTAGAGGTTTGAGGTTCAGGGGTTCAAGTGGATTTGGATATGGGGGAGGTTAAGACTTTGGGGGAGTTTGCGTTCAGGGGTCCAGGAGGTCTTGTCATAGAGATGCCTCCTCTCAAACCTTTTCATTTCCCCTGACGATACCCCCCCTGCAACATAGTAAAAAAACGCCCACAAGGTACCATAGTGTATGAGAGGGATTTGTTAGTGATTCAGAGGGAACACTTGTCAGCCCTTGCAAAAGCGGGACAATAGTGTTAGCGGGCCCTTTCTCTGGTTCCAGGTTCGTTTTGGCGAGGCTGGGGTCTAAGGTGAGGCCTTTGAAAGGAAGGTACCTCCAACTATCGTACATCAGCTACTTCATAGACGCATATATGCAACTGAAACAAAAGCAGAGTTCAAGGTCCTTTCCAGTTGAGATAGGTTCTTTCGTAACTTGGTTGTTAATCATAGGTTATTTCCAATTCTGTGGAGGTAAACGGCAAGCCGTACTGGCCCTCGTACACTTATAGGGTCAAGGGCTAAGAGCTTCGGGGCTTGTAACAATCATGGGTATCCCTGCCACTCCACCTTTTCTACCAGCCCCCTCTTCACTCAAGGTGATTCCGAGCCAAAGCAAAGTAACGCGCAGCCTAGGGGGGGGGCAGTGCAGGAAGGGGTAGTAAAGAAACCCATGTCCTTTGTGGGTGCCTGAGGCGCAGGAACTCGTCCAAGAGTGGTATACCGCTGGAGTGTTACGTGCGGGGTTAAGGATTAGGTTCAGGGTTCAAAGCGCTAAAGGTTCTTACCACAGAGGCCCCTAAGTCCAAGAAACAGACCAGGTCCCAGCACCCTCTGAAGTCCCCGCTCTTCAGCCCAAACGCGGTCAAACCATCATCCCTTCCACCCAAAGCCCAAACCTTGAAACCCGACAAAACCACCCCATGAAACCCATGAGCCCCTTGAATGTTGCAGCGCATGCTTCGACAGGCCCTGCAGCCCCCCACACACACAGGTTCCATCTCCCCCCAGAAGGGCCCTACGCGGCCCCCATGTGGGCCACTCACCCGCCTAAACCCTAAACTTTACAGTCCTCATATGAACCCAATGTAATCTCCCAAGCGCTAAACCCTATAGCCTTTGCATGAGCCCTCCTTTTCATTAACCTCCACAGCATCCAAACACCTAGGGGTACTAGCGGTCCAAAGTGTGCGATCAACATAT
>CAJNIZ010036313.1:46437-67877 GCA_905231905.1 Symbiodinium pilosum | reverse complement strand
GGTTTAGGGTTTAGGGTATGGGGGGATTAGGGTTCAAGGCTAGGGTAAAAGGTTAAGGGTTTGGGGCTTAGGGTGACGCCCAAACCCTAAGCGCAAAGGGTTTAGGAGTTTAAGGGCTTAAGCGCTTTAAGGATGTTGGGCTTTCAGGGTTGCGGTTTCGGGTTTAGGATTAAGGGCATGGGGTTGGGATTCAAGTTTTTAGGTCTCAGGCTTCAGGTTTACTTGGCGTGAAGGGCTTAACTAACCTATCCCTAGAC
Source organism: Symbiodinium pilosum (assembly GCA_905231905.1). Classification (NCBI taxonomy): domain Eukaryota; class Dinophyceae; order Suessiales; family Symbiodiniaceae; genus Symbiodinium; species Symbiodinium pilosum. Next base: position 67,620 of record CAJNIZ010036313.1, on the reverse strand, counting down.
TCATATTCGGTTAGCTGGGAATGAAGGAGTGGATCCGCTTGGTAGTCCCTCTATAACCCATTATGGTCGTTTCCATTTTCTTTTCCATTCCTTCATTCCCAGCTACCCCAGATTTTAAGTACAAAGCGTTCTTGGTAAGTAGGTGAGTTGCTCGAGTTTAAGATCTAGACCTATGGGCGCATGCAAGAGAGCCGATTTTTTGGGTTGGGTCCTCACCACCCGTTTAGGATGTTCCATATCTTTGGAGTTTACTCTTGGGATTCTGCAAGTTCCCCAAGAAAGGTTCACGCATATGAGTGTATGTCAAAATGCGCGCCTGTAGGTATCTATATGGCCTTGCAAAGGGTAGTTTCGGTAACCCCCCCGGCTCAGGGTTGAGGGTTTGTAGGGTTTATAGGGTTTGGGTTTAGAGTTCTGAGTTTCCAAAAGATGAAGAACTGGCGAAGTATTGACGTCATTGGCAGCGGGTGGGGCTTTGGGCGTGCTGACATGTCTTTCTGCCTCAACGAGAGATCCCCAAGCAATCCGTATGGATTTAGTCAATAAGTCCTACAGGTACATAGGCTACCCTGAATCAATTTGACGAGTATATGGTGGTTTCCCAAAATTAGGGATTCTTTTTTTCGGGGCGTCCTCATACTGAGGATTGAAATGTTTTGGTGTCTATATTGGGGTCCCCCTAGTTATGGAAACTACCATATTTGGTATTTGTTCACACGGATTCTTGGAGTTCCTGACAAGAGAAGCCTGGCCAAACAGTTGTCCTGGGTTTAGGGGAAAGGGATCAAGGAAGTTGGAATCATTTGTGTGTGGGGGGGGGGTCCTTGTTAAGAAGCTGCTGACACCCTGAACCCCAAACCGAATAATATTCATAGATTCAACTCCTTGGGACAGCTTGGACTTTTTGACCCTTAACCCTTTGGCATTCCCTTATAATCCTCTTGCTGTAGGTACCTAAGGGTTAACCCTTAGCAGGGGTCCTAAGTGCCACGTAGTCAAGGCCCCTCAAGTAGATACTTCAGGAGACAAGGCATAGTCGGGCTTGGAGCCTGAAGCCATACCCTTGGGCCTTCAGATTTTACACCCTAAACCCTATACCTTGAACTCTATAACCTTAACTCTTTACCCTAAACTCCGAGCGATAAGCCCTACCTGGACTCCCAAAAGTATGTAGAATAATGGCCTTTATGGTTGTTATTATGGGTTTAGGGCTATCATTTTGCATTTTTCAGGGTTTAGGTAGAACTTACAGTGTAAATCCACAGTATCTACTTCGGGCTATTTGGAGAGCCTAGACGTATGCCCTCGAACCTCTTAATCTCTGAACCTGAATCTGGGGCGGCTAACGAAGGGGTTCAAAGTTTAGGTTTGAGGGTTTAGGGTGTTCTCGATGAAGGCCTAGTTTAGGATTTAGGATTATTGGTTCGGGGGGCTTTACTACAGCTTTAGCCATTCATCACTTTTCTAGTTCATGCTAAGGGGGTCTACATACAGGTTAATACGCTAGGGGGAATTAAGGGATTTAGACCCTAAACCCTGAACCCTGAACCAAGTTGAAGGGTGGCATTGGGTGACTGGTTCTCCACGGACACGCCAGAGACACATTGGAGCCTAAATACTTCAACTTGTTTAAACTTACCCTGAGGGTCCATTTACCCAATAATAAGGTACTTGGGTTTTTGGTTCTAGTAATTATAGTATATACAGCTTTTGGGCAAGTATATGGTTATCGGGTACTTGGACCCTTAGGTTTAGACCCGTGACAGAGGTAGTAAAGGCACCAAGCTAGCTGGTACAACGCCCCATTTTGTTTATCGGTACATAGACCTCTCCAGGTAAAGCCTATAAACCATTCTATTTTGAACCGCACATAGTCATAGCGGTCATTCAATTGTCTATGATCTTTCCTATTCAACTCTACACTATGAGATCCCCAAACCTTAGCCCTCAACCCTTTGGAAGGGCTTAAGTAAGCTCTCTTTAGAAGCCACCGCATATATAGAAATAGGCGAGACTCACCCCAGGCTCCCCTCAAAGCCCAACGTCTCTTGATTAGGGAGTATAACTTCAATCATATAAGGGATCCTAGGGTTTAGTTTGGGGTATAGGGTTTAGGGTTCTACTACAGGGGTTTTTAAGGGGGGATACTATAGCTTAGACTATATATCATAGTTATTAGGGATCCTAGTATCATTCACGGTATATTCCCTCAAACCCTACACCCTAAACCCTAAACCATTAAGGGATCTTTCGGGGCTCTTTCCGCAGCGTTTGCAAAGCAAAATCAAAGATCTCACAGACTGAGCTAGCAGTTCTCCGTCTACACAAGGCCGGGTGTTGCAGGATTTAGGCATTAGGGGCTTCAGGGTTTAGCGTATAGGGTTTAGGGATTCGGGTTTACGGTTTGGGGTTTAGGGTTTTAGGGTTTAGGATTTTGGGTTTAGAGCTTATGGCTTAGGGTGTAGGATGCTTGGAGGGGAGGACTTCGTAAGTCTAAGCACGTATGCTTATAAAACTTATACCTTAAAACCTCTACACTGCAAGCCAAGTAGCGAAATCTGGCATCCCAATGGGTATACGACGTACTGATGTGCTAAGTCCCTCTGACCCGCCACCTAGGGTTTTGGGCAAACGTGTCCAGGGTTTCGTGCTTAGGAAGCGATTCAGGAATGAGGCTACGGTTGTTTTGGGCTTAGGGTTTAGGGTTACCTTAAACCCTGAACCTTTCAGGGTTTAGGGTTTGGTGTTTCAGGGATGTCCTGTTTCAGGGTTTAGGGTTTGGTGTTTCAGGGATGTCCTGAAATGAATCTCATTTTTTGCCTACTTCGCACCCACACCCTCGTCCCCAATCCCTACACGGGACCTCCTAACCCAGACCCCTGATAAATACACCCCTTCCCCTTAATGGGGATTATAATAGGGATCTTAATATTAAGGCCCTTAAAAGGAGGGAGTTTATTAATCATGGGTCTACATTATCCCCTAAACCCTAAACCATAGGGCCGCCTATATAATCCCCCAATATAAGCCCCCTTTAGGGTGTTTAGACTATAGCTCATGTAGTTGTCTTTTGGGTACTTTACGCTACTTCCTTATCAAAACCAAAAGGGGGCTACACCGGAGCCTGGAGCCCCTGTGTAAGCCCACTTTCATGCTCATCGGGCCTAGAAACCCCTAAGGGTCCAAGGACCCAAATAATAGGGTCCCCTTAAAGGGGTCATAGGGGGATATATGGGGATATACGTGGACTATGATGGGGTAAATAGGACCCAAAATAATAGGGTTTTAGGACCCAAATACTATAATGTTAATGGTATTTGGGCCCTAAAGCCCTGTTATTTGGGTCCTCGGACCCTTAGGGAATTGTTTATAACTGGGGTTACAGCCTTATCAGTGACGCAACTTGTATAAGTCCAGCTATGGGGATTGCAAGTAAGACCGCAGGTATACGGAGTCACAAAGTCCCATCAACCTTCAAGTATTATACAGTAACAGTTTAGAACGACGAAGCAGGTGATCTTCGGCTGCCAATCTACTTCCGCAAGCATAATGAGTTGTTCCAGAGGTTTGTGGGGTCCAGGTAAACCTTAAACCCTTGACATAAGAAGTCGAGGCTGTGATCTGCTTCAGCACATTTCTACTTGGCGATTTCCAGTAAATGACCTAGTTATAACCATCTCAGGTGACATTGGGGGGGCTTAGCATCCTAGTCCTCCTTAAGTAGATAGAATATGGGGTATATGGGTTCTTATTATAATATACCCAAAGCCATATTCTATCTACTTAAGGGGCACTATAGGTAACAACTGCAGTTATTCTGTGGCTATAGTTACTTGGAACCTTCAAGTAGACCCGTCAAACATGAAAATGACTAGAGGCCATAGGGTCTCTGATGTTCTGATGGTGTGTGTTTCGGTTGTAAGGGAGGGTACTTGGAGCATCTGGGTCCATCCCACCAGAAACCTGCTACATGTTTGGTGTCTATAAGGTTTTTTGTTCCCGTGCTGCGGCTTTGAGACCCCTAAACCCTAAACCCTACACCCCTAAACCCTAAACCCTAAACCGGAGTGCCAAGCATACACTGGCACTGCTTCCTGGATCCATACACTCTGCTGTCCTAGAGCGAAAAGGCAGCATACACTTCTCCAGAGAGATCCTGGGCCCTGCATTCCCAAGCCAAGCCCCCCAAACCCTAAACTCAAAAGCCTAAACCTCAAACCCTAAACTCCAAACTCAAAACATAAAACCTAAACCCTAAACCGTCACCCCCCATTCCACAACCCCTAAGGATCCTAAGTAGCTTAGATAGGGTTTAGGGATTCGGGTTCAGGGTTCAGGGTTTAGGGATTAGGGTTTAGGGTTTAAGGTTTAGGGATTAGGGTTTAGGGTCTAGGGTTTAGGTCTTAGGGGATTCTATATAGAAAGTACCAACCAAAATCGTAGTACTACTTTCTAGCATAGAGACCCAACTTTTATACCGTACTATGTACATTTTGTTGACTTACCCTAAGGGTCCAAGGACCCAAATAATAAGGCTTTAGGTCCCAAATACCGTTAAGATTATAGTATTTGGGCCCTAAAACCCTATTCTTTGGGTCCTTGGACCCTTAGGGTTATTAGTTCATAGCAAAGAGTAAGCCTCGGCAAGGAGCACTAGAACAGCATCATCGTCCCTAACAGGGTTCCCATTTTCAGGGCTTAGGTTTTAGGGTTTAGGGTGTAGGGTTCAGGGTTCAGGGTTTAGGGTTTAGGGTCTAAGGTTTAGGGCTTAGGTTTTAGGGTTTAGGGTTTAGGGTGTAGGTGGTTGAGGTTAGCAAAAACATCGTAAACCCTAAGCCTTAAACCGCCCCCCTGTGAGGCTCTAACCATGGACGCGAAGGGCTTCAGCACCCGCACAGGCCGTTTGAGAAACCAGGGGTCCACCGGTCCAAGGGGAGATGCGCAATGCTCAGGACGCTGTAAGGTTGAAGCCTTAATAATTACCAAGATTTTGGTCCTAGATTCATTGACTGCTGATGGTTACAGGGTACCTCAAACAGCTCAAATAGACATCGACATGACAATATCTCCCCCACAATACTCAACGCCCCGCCCCCTAAAAAAGAACTAATCATGATGCTGACATAATGCTGGAAAGCGGTAAGTAATGGGGAGAGGGAATGAAACACTTCGGCGCCTAAACCCTCAACACTAACAGTACTTCCAGAAGGAGCCAGTAACCCCCCAAGCCATGCTACAAGGTTCAACCTTCAGGCCTTTTAGGGCTTAGGGTTTAGGTTTTTTTCAGTTTAGGGTTTAGGGCTTAGGGTTCTTCATGGGTTTCCCTGCTACCCCCCGCCCTACTAGCCCCCCCCCACCCCCCCACCCCATACTAGCACCCCCCTAGGTTCCCCCTTAAGTAACTTGAATTAAGCCTAATGATCCCTGAAAACATTATCCCTAAAAAACATTAACTAAGAGCAGACACCTCGCGGGGTAGTATTGAGGGGGTAGTAGGGGAACCCATCAGTTGCGAATTCTGCTAACAAATCTCGATATAGCTTCCTGATAGCCCTTCACGAATTCAGTAGCATATATACCCCCAAAGAATTACATACAATCCCTCTTTTACCACTCCAAGCAAGAGGGGACCACTATCTGTTCTGCACAAAGCTTGCAAAACACACCCTAAACCCTAAAGTTTGGATGTCCACAAGGGGCTTTTCATGGGCGCTGACGAAGTCGTTGCACTTGTGCGTCTGTTGGCCGGCTGGGTCATGGTGACGACTAACAGCCCGGCTGCGCGGCTGCGAAGCACCATCCTTTCAAGCACTTTCCGTCTGTTGGCCGGCTGGGTCATCTTGACGACTAACAGCCCAGCTGCGCAGCTGCGAACGAAGCAGGAAACAGTATGTATATACCCAGATAAGCCCCTGCATGGGCCCAGATTCCAGTTCATATCTCCATGTGAGGCATAGTCTAAACTTCTTCAAGGGCGTTATATATAGGGGATTCTATGGGGGACTTTTCGGGGTTATCTGCGGGGATACTAGGAGTTTCGGCCATAGCTCATCTATTCATCTCCCTTTTTTCTGTCACCTCAAAGGGCCAAGTCCTTTAGCATCATATACTTTTCCAAACACTTGCATGAAAACTACTCGTACCCAAACCCAAGGTACTCATCATTAGGTACTTGGACCCTAGGGGTTCGAAGCCCTGAGTACTTGACCATTCGGTGCTTGGAGCCCTTAAACCCTAAACCGCTTGGATCTTCAGTATTATTCTAAGTTTACCTTCAACTCACCGAACCTTACGCCCTTGTGCATTTTTGTAGGGTGGATTTGTGGTTTGAAGGGGCCTGGAGACTAGGGTCTAGGGAAGCTTCTCTTGTGAAGGCTGTCTAATTCCGTCCTACGAACTGGAAGACTTCTTCAAGGACATGGGGGTTTCCCCGTAATTAAACCCTAAAACGCCAGTAGAAGTAAACTAGCGACTACCTACACCCCAAAAGTATGTAAAATAATAGCCCTAAACCCATAGACCGAGCCATGAAAGTCATTATTTGTGTATGCTTCTGGGGTCCAGGTAGTACCCGCACCTCAAAGAAGACCCAATAGGCTGAGCATCCCCTTTTCCACAGGATCCATGTAGGTATACTATGGGAAATGCTTTGGGCCCTAAGTACATACTATATATCTACAACCCCCCTGTGGGTTTAGGGGTTAGAATTCAGGGTTGAGGGCCTAGGGCTTTGGGTTCAGAGTTTATGCTTTAGGGTTCATGGAGGTATTATCAAAATCCGGTTTTCAGAGCCCTGAACCCCAAACCCCAAATGTAAACACAAACCCTCAAGCCCAAACCTTCAAGTCCCCAAAGCTGATTAGCTACGGAACTAGACTTCTAGATCCCATAACTACCCTTTATGGGGCTTTATGCCATACTCTTCTACCCCGTCATAACCCAATCCCCAAACCTTAAACCCCGAAGCCCGCATTGTGGGGCCCCTCACACGGTGGGGCCACTAAACTTTACATTGGTTTATCACTAGCAACTTATGCTGGGGGCAAGTATAGTCGTATAAGTCCTATAATTTATAGTGCTGATATTTATAAGTATATATAGTTCTGTAAGTAGGGGCACCACCCTGTAAACCCTAAACCCGGAAACCCAAACCTTAAACCTATGGGTTCTTCCTTTATTAACCCTAAACCCTAAAACCTAAACCGAAACCCTAAACCGCTTAGTAGCACCAAGCAGGAGCAGCGCTCCTAGCCACCCGGCTGTTCTTGGATGCCACATTGCCGGATGCCTTTGTAGCCGTAGCCCCGCAGGCGGGGTAAGGGGCTTGGCCTGATAGGGCCTGATAGGGGCTGAGGGGTGAGGGTTCTAGGGTCTCTCGGACTTTGGGGTCTAAACCCAAATCCTCAACCCTGAACCGCGGACTTTGGGTTCAAGAAATGGTTTACGACTCAGGGTTACGCGGTTTAGGACCTGGGACGTCGTGGCTTGATTGAGGATTACCGCTTGAGGGTTCGGGTTTGGCTCTTATGGTGTAGGGTTGAGGGCTTCAAGCTAGTGGCTTGGGGTCTGGAGTTTCAAGTTCGCATGGGCCTGGGGTGTAGGGCTTAGGGCGAGGGGATCAGGAAACGATTAAGGCAGAGGGGCTACGGACCGAAAAAGAATTGCTTGATTATAGATTTGGTGCTTTGGGCAGCCAAAGCTCTCTCACTATAAGCCAGAAGCAAGATGCGTAGCGAAAACACAAGCTACAACCTTGTAACAGCATGTATAGTCCGTATAGTCCTTTATGACTACCAGTATAGCATAGGGTATACATGGGCGCAGAAGCAACTAAATGTGAACTCCTTATACGGTCCATGGTATCTGCTGTATGGGTACCCTTGGCACCGAGAGCATAACATCTATTTCCTATGTCTTCTCAGTTTTCATTGCACTTTCCGTGCTCTCTTCCATATTATTCTCCACTATGGCTACAAAACTGTAATCCCTATAAACCCCTACCTGCCCTAAACCCTAAGCCTCGAACCCAAAATCCGAAACCCTAAACCCTAATTCCTAAACCCTAACCTCTATAATCCCTAAATCCTAATCCTTAATCATCCCTCCTTAAACCCGAACCCCCCAACCACAATCCCTGAACACCTACGCCTACACAGTAAACTCAAACACTTACCTACTCGTGGCCTCTGGTTAGCTAGGAATGAAGGAATTGATCCTTATAGAAGTCCCTGTATAACCCCTTACAGTAGTTTCCATTTTCTGTTCCATTCCTTCAGTCCCACCCTAGACCCTAAACCCTCTGGTAGTTTCGACTTTCTCTTCCATTCCTTCATTCCCAGCTAACCAAAAAAGTCCAGACTACGGAAGCCATAGGCCTTTTCCTTTTAAGGAGTTTGGACTCCAAACCTTAAACCAAAAACCCTATAAATCCATAAACCCTGTAAACCCTATAAACCCTATTAACCCTCTACCCCTAAGGGTCCAAGTACCCAATCATCGTATACTTACCCCAAACCTGTGCAAAAAATAATATTACCCAAAGCCCGAGTACCTAACGATTGGGTACTTGGACCCTTAGGGTACCCGATATAAACCCTTGGAACCCTAAGCCCTAAACCCCATAAACCCTAAACCCTATAAGCCCTACACCCTATAAACCCTTAAACCCTATAAGCCCTAAACCCTATAAACCCTTAAACCCTAAACCCTTTGGGAGGCACTTAGGATTCTTTGGGAGGCCTCTCCCCAGCCGGTGCTGGGAAGCAGCCCTCCAAAGGCGGCCTCGGCGGGCCGGGCCTTGCCGCAGCGCCAGGCGCGTGGATAGGGTTTAGGAGTCAAGGGGTTTATAGGGGTTTAGGGTTTAGGGGCGTAGGGTTTAGGGTTTAGGGTTTAAGGGTTTAGGTTTTAGGGGTTTAGGGAGTAGGGGTTTAGGTTTTATTGGGGTTTAACTTTTAGCGGTTTAGGGTATAGGGTTTAGGGGTTTAGGTTTAAGGGTTTAAGGTTTACAGGGCTTAGGGTTTAGGCTCTAGGGTTTAGGGTTTAGGGTTTATAGGGTGTATAGGGTTTAGGATTGAGGGTTTATAGGGTTTATACGGTTTATAGGGTTTAGGGTTTAGCGTTTAGGGTGTAGGGTTTAGGGGTTTAGGGTTTAGGGTTTGGGGCTTAGGGTTTGGGGTTAAGAGTTCATGCCTGTTCAGAAAGCCCAATATCCCTTAATTAGGCTAATTAGGCCTCAGATCATATTATGACGGCCTGAACCATCCATCGTCTAAACTCCTTAAAGTGGGTTATACAGGGATTATATAGGGGACTACTATAGGGGTTATTAAGGGGGATACCAGGAGTTCAGACAGTAGCTCATATATAAACTACTTGCGCGAAAGGAGTCCCGATGCATCCCGAAACGTCCTCCTACACAATTTGCATCCTTATTCATCGCTGTGTGTCCTACATATCGCCACCTCCCATAGACAAAGGGTTCATCCACAAAACGGTATATACGTTGGCCCTGAAACCACAGCCGCAATCAATTTGAGTGGAGAATCTACATAGACCTGTAGGGACAAGCAGGCCGCGCAAGCCGAAACGCTGAAACTCCCAAGCCAAGACAGGGCGCCTAAAGAGATAGCCACACCTACAAATCCCGTGTATCTCAATACATCCCCGGATATCTCTAAACTATACATGCTATAGCCCAACCCTAAACCACAACGCTATTTCTATATAATACAGAATACATTTTGAAACCCTTTATATAAAACATAACCTATATACTGGTCAATTTAAAGCGACCTCACCCCACCTCACCCCAAATGGTGGTTTCTGTGGGGAACAATACCTTAAATTCGGAATTGAAAGTATTCTAAATTACCCTGAAAATATAGTCCAAGTAGATAGAATCTGGCTTTGGGTATGTTATAATAAGATCCCCTAATATACCCCATATTCTATCTACTTAAGGGGACTATATATACCCTAAGCCCTAACCCCTAAACCCTAAATATACCTGTGGGAACAGGAGTCTTCCACATCTTCCGCTGCCTCCGCCGCGGCACTCGGGCTCGGGGCCGCCATGGCCGCTCGGGCGTGCGCTCGCGCATCCAAGGCCGCGTAGGGCACTACCTGAGTCCCAAAAGTATGTAAAATAATAGCCCTAAACCCATAAAGGGTTTAGGGATATAGTTTTTAGGGTTTAGGGTTTACCTGGACCCCAAAAGTATGTAAAATAATGGCCGTTTAGGCTGTTTTTAGGTGTTTAGGGCCATTATTCTACATACTTTTGGGGTTTAGGCAGAGGTTTGCGGTGTAAGGAGTTTCGGGGGGTTTAGGGTTCTAGGGGTTTGGGGTTTCGGTAGTTCAGGGGCTTTAGCATTTTAGGGGTGAAGCGTGTAAAGATAATGGATTTCAGGGTTTAGGGGGTGGTTCGGGTTCAAGAGTATAGGGTCTAAGGATTCAAGGGGTCTACCCTAAACCCTAAACCCTAAACTTCATAGTTTTGGGCGTGGGGATGAACCTCAGGCCTTTAGTGCGAGACAGTCGTGTCATGATAATTACCAGGCAGTTTATACCCTGAGGGTCCGAGTACAACCCTTTGATGAACGTTTAGGGTACCAACAACCCCAATATTTGGGTACCTGGGCCCTTGCAGATGCATAAACCCTAAACCTGAAATTCTGAACCCCAAACCCTGAACCCTGAAACCTGAGCCCTAGATCCTGAACCCTAAACCCCGAACCGCAACACCTGAACTACGCATTTTTCCCTGAAGCTCCGGCAAACCTCAGCATGCAGAAATTTGTCACTCCAATATACATGGTTTGGGCTTTAGGGGTGAATTTACAGTAGGGTTCAAGGTGTAAGGGTTTTTCGGTTTTAGCCCTGCTACCTACCCCCGCCCCCAACCCGCCCCCCACCCTGCCAAGGTTTCCCCCTTGGTTCGATTTAGGGTCTAGGGCCGGGTTTAGGGTTTGAATTAGGGTCTATAGGGTTTGGGGTTTGAATTTGGGCGAATTAACGTTAATTATGGGGGAGCAACCATGCATCAACACAAAGCAACACCTGCAATCACGATGCCGTGGTATGAGCACACCACCCCATTTAAGCTCAGGGCATCAATGCAAAGCAACACCTGCAAGCACGAGGCCCCCGGTATCAGCATAGAGCCCCATTTAAGCTTAGAGGGACCAATGAGTTGACAATCCGGCACTTGAACCTTGATCCCCGCAAGTGCTTTTCAGAAAAGAAAACCTTAAGGGTCCAAGCACACAATAATCATAAACTTCCCAAAAACTGTTCTACAATGACTTTGCCTGAATCCCAATTTCTCAAGTATGGGGTACTTGGACCCATAGAGAGATGGTTCCCATTAGGGAAGGTTAAGCCCTCAACCCTAGTGCTTTCCGAGTCCTTAAATCCTAACTCGATATAAAGAGACCCCAGAGGAGGCTCCGAACTACTGGTTTAGGGTCCAGGGTTTAGGGTTTAGGTAAGGGTCCAAGTACCTAAGATTTATATACTTGACGAAAATCTGTACTATAACTACTATTACCCATGCAAAGCCCAAGTACCTAATTATTGGGTATTTGGACCCTCTGGGTGGTTGTTGAGCATGTCTGAATCCGACATGTGACGAAAAAAAACACCAACAACTTGAACGCCGAGCCCTCCACGCCACCTGGAATTTCATGGGTGGTTTACCTGGTATTTCATGGGAGTTTCATGTGGTTACCCCCATTAACAGCCAGGACCCCCCTAGTACCCTTAATGGGAAATAAAGGGTCCCGAATAGTGGGTACTTAGGCCCGCCTGAGTAGAGGGTAGTGGAAGGTCCATAGGAGTAGAGTTGTGATCCCATTTTTATGTGATCCTAGTTCTATGCGGTTGAGCCTTATGAACCTGCAAGGTGCGTGCAGACCACCCAACCCCCCGCCCGCAAATACCCATAATAATGGCCCTAGAGCGCGGAATTATGCACTCAAAGGTGGTTGCTATCGGTATCTGTGAGGGCTTGGTGTCACTTCAGCCCTAGACCCGAAAACCTAAACCCTAAGCCCGAAACCTAGAGGGCCAGAAATCCTAAACTTCCTACCCAAAAGCTAAAATACGTCGGGACCCCAATTTCGTCACGCCAATGTTTCTTGTGATCGTGCTGAAAGCGGGTATGACCGCCTTTCATAGAATCCTGAGTAGTTGCCAATGTTGTGCTGCTATTGGCGCGTTATATGTGCATCGAATGATCTGCATGTACACGCTTCTGAAGCTGTTCGGGCCTTGCATAGCAGCAAAATCAACTGCCTCCATCAGCCCATTGCCCATTTCATTTTGCATGTTGTTGTCCATTTGATTCTCCTCATTCTTTTCGCCATTGCTACAACCCTAGACCTTAAACCCCAATCCCTGCAGTGCCATATAATTATATAACCCCTATTACCCCGTTGAGACGAACCGCTATACACACCTAAGCCTTACACCCCGTACCCCACCGTAGACCCTATGCCCTAGAACTAAAATCTTAACCTTACAGACTTTGCACTAAACCCTGAACCCTTAATCCTTTACCCTTTCCCCTTTGCCCTAAACTCTAAACCCTTCGAACTGCTACCGCCAGGTCCAGAAAGGCCGCCTCTCCCGGGATGTGAAGGCCACGCTGGGCTCAACAACTTTTTGGGGTATCCAAACCCTAAACCCTAAACCCTAAGCCCTAAACCCTAAACCCTATAGGCTCCCTCCGGGGCGGCCTGGGAGGTTTCTATATTGAAAGGGGACTCTAGGGGTTATATACTGTTAATTGGCCTTATATAGGGATATATATATATAGTTTAAGGGTTTAGAGTTTAGGGTTTATTAGGGTTTAGGGTTTCCGGTTTAGGGCTTAGGGCTTAGGGTTTAGGGTTTGGGGGTTTCCCAAAATTAGGGGTACCTTGTCGGGGGCCTCCCTATAATAAGGATTACAGTGTTTTGGGGTCTATACCTTTGGGGTATCCACGTCTATGCAAAGAATGTAGTTTAAGTTTTATACCACATTATGGGAATATAAGGTTGTCTATAAAAGGAACTTAGTTTGAGTTAAAAAAATATGGGAACATAGGGTTTAAGGTTTAGAGAGTTGGACGGTTTTTCTAATTAGCGTCTATACTTCCGGGGATCCGAGTCTGTAACCCAACGGCCCCAGGTTCTTTTTTGAGATGTTTTTTTTTGGCTGTAAGGGGTTCCTTAATTAGGTACTTTTGGGCCCGGCCATGTCCCATGCAGGTTTTTGGGGCCTTTGGATAAATCACTCCAACCCTGGACAGTTAAAGTTCATGAACAGTGCCTGCTTTACGCTTTTGCAGCTTTGGGGACCCGGCAAGAGCAGGGCTTAGGGTTTAGGGTTTAAGATTCAGGGTCTAGGATTTTAGGGTTTAAGGTTTAGGGTTGCTGCCTGAGGGTCCTTGCCCCCTTTCCCCCCGAAACTGCTTGTCTCCACCTCTCTGAGCGCAATGCAAGCGCCGCGTTTTGGCCAAGACCTCCAGGGAACTCAAACCCAAAGGGTCCATGTAATTATATAGTATATACTTAGGGCCCAAAGGGTTTCCCATATAGCTACTTTAGGGCCAAAGTGTATACCATATAGCTACCTGGACCCTTTGGGAAAGCAATGGTTTGAGGTCTTCAAGTCGCATGTGGCCTTGCTTTCTGCGAGCCAGCTTGCTGGAAGAGCTGGTGGACCTTCTCAACCCAGAAAACCCAGTATCCCTTAATTAGGAAACAAGTGGCTGCGGTCTAGCAGGCTGCGCGGCTGAGTTTCCTGCTATCTTTATATCCGAGACATACTATCGAAAATATAGTAAACTCTATAATTACAAATGTTTTGCGCCCAGGTGATGGATGTTCCTAACAAGTGGCCTGAAAGACTTTCTGGAGCTCGCCGGCGCAGTCATCACGCGATATGGTCTGTCGAGGACAGATGACTTTAAACGACTGGTGGCCATGAGTTAGTTCTAGTCCATGTTAAACTGTATGTGTCGAGGAGAAACCCCCTTGTGGCAGACAGCCTTCTCCCGAACTTCCAGATGCCATCGGGCACAGCTCCACGTGACAGAGTGCTGGAAGCCATCGCGGCTGACTTGAGTTCATCCAGGTCTCATGTGTTGCATGCTCATGCGTCGTTGGCTGTAAGTATTGAATGAACAGCTTGATGAAACTCAGAATGACCGCCTCTTGGAGCACAATTCCAGTCTTGGCCGGCTGTGGCTGCTGCCGGGCAAGCATGTGTTGGGCAGAGAGGCTGCCGAACTCCTCCGGCCCCACATCCAGTCGTCTGTGCGGCCGCATGATCGGAGGTTGGATATTTGTTGGGTGTAGGGCGTAGCCACACAGTACGATTCCCACGAGCATGCTCCGTTGGACTCTGCAGGCGCCAGGTGTGCTCCATGGCGTTTGGAGCCTCGTGCTTCATTAAGCACGTGACCAAGGCTCACCTGAAGAGGAACCGCCCATCTTCTTGGCGACGTCTAACGCGACATGATTTCGAGAAAACGATCACAAAGATAAGACGCACATCCCTCAGGATACGTTTGTTTGCTGGCAGTTGCTGCGAGAGCAGTTTCCTCAGTGCGAGTGTTGCCGAGAGTGTCGCTCACGTTCTGCAGGAGCCTGCTTTCGCTGCTGCAGCCGCCACTGTCGTGAGCATGGTCGGACAAAAGAGACTGCGTTTTGCCACAAGTCCGTATACGCTCATGCTGTTGGTACCTCGCATAGAATTTGAAAAGAATATAGATCTAACTCAGAATCAAACTGAGAGATACTACAGAGTCTCAATTTTATGGAGTTACCTCCAATTCACAGAAGTGCAGGTAGTAATCCGCAGTTTTCTCGAATAGACTGCTTCCTCTAGCCAGACCCCAAACTATGTACTTTTGTCTTGAGAGCTTAGGGTTTCGGGTTTAGGGCTTAGGGTTTCGAATTTAAGGTTCAGAGTTTAGGGCGGGCTTAGGGTTTCGAATTTAGGGTTCAGCGCTTAGGGCTTAGGGCTTAGGGGTTTAGAGTTGGGTTCAGAGTTTAGGGTTTAGGGTTTTGGGGGTTACACCCACCTCTTCCCACCTGGTGGCTCATATAGAAACTAGTCCCCAACTGGCTCTCATCAAGGTTTTTTCTGGAGCGGTAGCCAGGAAACGGGCTGAACTTTGGGCCGAAAACGGCTGCCATGTGTTAATGTTCGATTGTCCCGACGGCTTAAGGCTAAACCCTCAACCCTTAAACCCCTAAAGCCTACGTAGTAGGGTAACCCCCTCCCCTTCAAAGGGATTATGATGGGGATCCTGAAGTTAAGGCCCTGAAAGGGAGGATGTTAAAATCATGAGTCTACATTATCCCCTAAACCCTAACCCGTCAAAGGTTTAATTATGGGTCTACATGACCCAACAGGGGACCTCAGTTTGATAACCCAGTATTTAGATATTCGCGGATCAAACTATATATCATACCCGAAACCCCAAACCCTCAATCCTAACACCTAGTTCCTAGACCTTACGCACTAGGTCTTTGACCTAAGCTATTATTTAGGTACGTATTTGGGTGCGTGTTTGGGTACTTGGGGTCCTTATGGTCTTGTGTTGCAGGTCTTCCGCCGGCAACAGGCCGTGAAGGCCTTGACGATGAGGGCTTCGGGCTTGTAATGTTGGAGGTGCAAGGTTCAATCAAGGTGTAGGGCTGACGATTTCTAGGGTTCAGGGTTCAGGGTTTAGGGTTTAGGGTAGGGTTTAGGGTTGGGGGTTCAGCGTTTAAGGTTTGTTTGGGCTTCAAGGGCTAGGATTTACGAGCTAGGCTTGAGCGCCGCCCTAAACCCCCAAAACCTTAAACCCTCAAGCCCACATAAACTTACCATTACTTAGAGTACCCAAATTTTCTTCATTCTAAAGCTTCAAAACTTTAGAACCAAAATGACACCCCCAAACCCTAAGTAATGGTAATAAACCTTAACTGAACAAAGAGTACGAGCAAAGCAGCGATGAGCAGGCAAACAGCCACCTGTAAGGCCAGAATCAAATGAGCTATAGTCCCCATAGGGTCCAAGGACCCAATAATTAGGTCCGTTTAAAGGGATCATACAGGGTTTATATAGGGTTTATGGATATATAGGGTTTAGGGTCTAGGGGTCCATGTACCCAATAATTAGGTACTTGAGTTTGGGTGATAGTAATCATAGTACAGGTTGTGAGTAAGTATATATTAAGGCGGATGCTAGGAGTTCAGACTGTAGCTCAAATCTCCGCGAACGATGGGTGGTGCGCCCATGGTTGACTCCCAGATCAGTTGGATCCTCGGTGGCGAAAGCGCCGTCTTGTTGTAGGCGATGGGTGGTTCTCCTACTCCTCGATGACGCTTAGTATTGATGCATATTTGTATCCCCAGCGGTCACTGCGCGGCTTTTTGGTTCACAAGCACCCCGGCAAATCTGGAACTTACAGTTGTGATGCACGATGTTTGCCTGCATTAGCTAGACTTGCCCCACTGGAACTCTGAGACAGAGCGGGGGGATGGCATCTACGGAGGCCCCTTGTGGATTCGAGAGGGACGTGGGCAGCAGGCCGCATCGTAAGTGCTGGTCAACATTCACTCACTAATTAGCGCACTCAGACACTCACTCACTACCCAAAAATCCAAAATACATAATATTACATAATTACTGCGTCCTTAAACCCTTGAAAGGGTTAAGGGCTTAGGCTTTGCCGGGATGAGCTATTGGGGCCCATAATTCCAAACAAGGACCCCAATTACTCAGGGTAGATTGAGGGGCTACTGAGGCTTAATGGCCCATCCTGGTGGTAAGTCCTTGACCGAATGGGAGCTTAGAGGTCAGGATGGGTGGGTAGTGGTGGGTAGAACTGTGGCAGGATGCTAAACCATGAGGAGCCAGGGGAGGAGGAGGGTAGGATTGCCGCAGAATGGTAGACTATGAGGATGTTGGGCGGGAGGAGGGTAGAACTGTAGCAGAATGCTAAACCATGAGGGTTTAGGGTTTAGGGTGCTCAAAGGTCATGTCATTTGGGCCAAAACATCTATATGCATGACCGGTTTGGTCCCAAGGTAAATCCCAGTCAGGTACCTGTCTCTGGTACTCCCAACAACCAAAGTACCGTCATGAATACAACAATCCCAAAGCATATGGTTGGTGTATACCCCTAAGGGTCCAAGCCCACAACCTGCAGTATAAGTACTGTTGCCCAAAACCCAAGTACCTTATTATTGGGTACCTGGACCCTCTAGGATCACTGTTATGAATACAAGAAATCCGAAGTATATGGTTATAGAGTAAGAGTTATAGCCCCCAGGCTGTGACCCGTCAGGCCTACACCCTAAACCCTAAGCGCGGTTTAGGGTTTGGGGTTAAGGGGTTTAGGGTTTAGGGTGAGCCCTAAAACCTAAACCCTAAACCTTGAATTAGAAATTAACCTATACCTTGAACATAGAAACTAACCTATAAACTGTCGACCGTCAAGCCTAAACACTAGACCCTAAGCCGCGTGTTCTTTGTGGATACAGGAAAAAGTCGCCGTGCTCGAGATGGATCCCGACCAAGCCGACGAGATCCGCAGGTGCTCAACATTGACGAGTGCGAGTAATCCCCTCCCGGTATAATACTAAACCCTAAACCCTAAACCTTCAAAATCTGGGATTTAGGTTTTTATGGTAGGGTTGAGGGTTTTAGGGTTCCGGACTCCAGGGCTCAGGGTTTAGGGTGTGGTCTCTGTCCCCTCATTTAAACTTTCAGAAGTATGGCTGGCTGCCATAGTAGGGAATAAGGAAACGGAAAAGACCAGGGACGTGACCATAGTATTTAGGTTTTAGAATATAGTGCTACTAACAACCCCCCTCAAATCCTGATCATAAACACTATTCCTCCAGTACCAGTACGTCGGGGAAGCTAATTGCTAAGATGTTATTGTTATCGATTAGGGCTAGAGAATAGCAATAATCAAAAATAGATAACACTATTGATAACAATAATGAGGTAAGACTTAATGATAATAATATCAAAAATGACTCCCACCATCTCCTCCTGATCATAAGTACTTCTCCTCAAGTACCACTACGTCGGGGAAGCTAGCTGTTAATATGCTATTGCTGTTGAGGAAGGGGATTCATGCCCAATGCAGGGGTCTAAATGATTTTGACAAATCGGGTAAAGAAGCTGGAGAAGTACCACGTTGTTGAGGGTTTAGGGTCAACTGAGTTGTGTAGGAGTTTCTCGGTATTGTACATAGAGACTCATGTGCTTGGAATTGCGGTTTGGTGTACATGAGACAATAGTCATGTACCGCTTTCAGGGGAGGTATATTGATGATTATTCAGGCTTTTGCAGTACGCTGTCTCGTGGTTCTGTAAGTAAAGTTCAGGGCTGTGGTTAGGGAGGTTGTTATCTAGGGTTGGGATTTGAGGCGGGGCTTCACGGACCCATATTTGATCATAAGGAGATAGGTTTTGTCCAAAGCATTCCCAAAGCATTCCGGTCGACATATAATATAGCTATATGTGATGATGTACATATATATATATAAATGCTTGTGGTAAGTTTCCCCGGGCAGCATGTCTCGTTACAAAGACCCCAGCCCTAAACCAAAACACCCGTAACAACCTAAGTCCCTCAATCCCTAAGCCTTACCCAGAGCAGGCAGTCAGAGTGGGAGAAGTTCGCAGTGGAGTAAAAGATTGTTGGTGCTTATCAATCTCAGCGAAAATCCCCAAAGCCGTAAACCCTGAAAAAAAAGGCGTGGCTAGAGTGTTTCGGGTCTTTCTATGTTTCTGAGTTAAAATGTGCGCGAGAACCAGCAGGACCACCCTCCCAAAGAATCTTAAGTACCTATTTAAGGTATACGAACCCAAACCATACTACTAATTCAGAAAATAGAGCCCTACTTGGTACATATTATAGATGCTTAGCCCTAAGGGTCCAAGTACCAAATAACTATATACTTACCTTAAGCCTTTATAAGTATTATTATCCAAAACCCAAGTACCAAATTCTTGGGTACTTGGACCATCTAGGGTTTGGGGTTTAGGGTTTGTGCAGCTACGATATTTCTCCGGTTCGGGTTTGCATGCACGAGCTACGCAACGGAGTGGGTGTGTATGACGTTGAAATGCCCTCCCCGACCTAACCAATCATGCCATACGTTGCAATCTTTATACCCTGAAGGTGCATGTAGCTATATTGTGCATACTTGGGCCCTAAAGTAGTTATAGGGGAATCCCCTTGGGGCCTGAGGATATACTATACACCTACAATGAACCCTTGGGGTACTGCCCTTTTTACCTTAGCTTGGGGGAGGGGACCCTAAACCCTAAGCCAGGGTCACAACTCTACGCCCTAAACCCCTAAACCCTAAACCCTAAGCCCAAACCTTCACGTCCAATGCCAGGCACCCCAAGCAGGTGGGATTCATGGGGATTATAACAGTGGATGGAGCAAAGCCCTAGAGCATCCTACCCAGAGGGTCCAAGTACCCAAGAATTAGGTAGTTGGGTTTTGGGTAATACTAATTATAGTACAGGTTTAGGCAAGTATACAACTATTAGACACTTGGACCCTTAGGGAGAAGTATCTATAATATGGCACAAAGTAGGGTTTCTATGTACATTATGAATCAGTAATATGGTTTGGGTTGGTATGCCCTGTGCAGGTACTTAGAACTCTTTGGGGTCTTCACCACTTAAGATCCCCAGAATACTGTGGTTGTTGGGGTAAAGGCCGTCTGCAGTGGTGCAAGCTTCCTCCGTCCACAGTAGATTACCAACCCCATCGAACCCTGCCACCTGACGACGTTTCAGGTTGCAGTTTTTAGCTGTAACCCCAAATGTACCCGGGCCGTATACGCATGAAGAGCATGGAATCTCTACCTTGGCAGGGCTGGCAATTGCTACTGACCATGCGCTGTACAGAAAGAAACGCAAGGAGCGTGAGCACTGTCAAGCATTCCTGAATCATTGGCTGGCAGCACCCCTCCCTCAGCGACAGACCTTGGAGGAGCATGAACTGGAGAACTTATTGGCATCAACTCGGGGTTGCCGCAATGAACCAAGATGCCCCTGTATGGAGTCGTTGAAAACTGACATTGGATCCTGCAAATCCTGGGGATGGTGCCTTGTCGCCTCCAAGAGAGCAGGCTTGAAATGCAGCGCCGTGACTGTGATGCATGTTCGAATGCTGAGGAGGTTAGCTTAAGAGTTATCAAACACAGGTGTTGCAGCCACGGGAAAAGATGCTTCAGCACGTCGCAGTTGTACTTACCCTGACCCGGAAACTGCAAAAATCCCAAACCTCTCGGCCCGCACCCCCACATCCTGAAGCCCTAGCCCTACCTGGTACTCCCAGGCGCCCAATCATTTTTGGTCTTTTGCTTCTGGGCCGTAAAGGCGTGCAAACGGTCCAGTGGGCTGTCAAACGACGATGAATGTGAAAATGCTGCGCTTGCAGCCTTACCTCATGAATCCCGACAACCATAAATCATAAAGCTAACCCTTAGGGTCCAAGGACCCAAATAATAGGGCTTTAGGGCCCAAATACTAGAATATTACTGGTATTTGGGCCCTAAAGCCCTATTATTTGGGTCCTTGGACCCTTAGGGTTAGACTTAGAAAACCCCGTAGAAGGAAAATGAAACGGGCGTTCATCTAAACTTTCCTGGAGCGGATTTCGGGACAAATAGACAGGCCGCAAGCGTAAACATGCTGCGTACCGAGAAAAATCGCCCAGAAATCTTCAAAACCAGAAGTTCGACCAGAACTGTCGCATAGATAGCCTTTTGGGTAAGCATATAATTATTAGGTACTTGGACCCTTAGAGTAGGACAACAACCATAAATTGACGACCTTGGATTCCCATCTAGCCGTTAGCCCTACCTTGAGTAGCCTCAGATCCTGAAACATGGTAACCCAGACCTCTGATTAATACACCCTCTCCCCTGGTTTATAGAAATTGTATAGGGCTTGGGTCCCCGAGTTTTGACCGAAAGTTTTTACCTGAGTTTTCGTTTTGACTTGTCCAAAACCCGTTTGGTGCTTTGGCTCTCCAGACCATGCCTGGGCTGGTTTGGAGCTTTCCCAGACCATTTCTGGGGCTCTGTCTGGGGGGCTGTTTTGGGTCTCTCCAGACCTTTTCTGGGTGTTCTGGGTCTGTCTTGGGTGCCAGACCATTTTGGGATA
>CAJNIZ010036313.1:10833-46394 GCA_905231905.1 Symbiodinium pilosum | reverse complement strand
CAATTTCTATTTATTTTTGTCTTGAGGGTTTAGGGTTTAGGGCTTAGTGATTATAATAGGGATCCTAATATTAAGGCCCTTAAAAGGAGGGGGTTCTTTAATCATGGGTCTCCATTACATAACAACGAGGCAGAAGTCTGTGCAGGTACATACAGTTTACCTAGCATATGGGGACAATGGAAAAGAAAACGAAAAGCTCCTAAAGTATATAGGGTTAAATAGGGATATGTTATAGGGTTATATAGGGTTCTATAGTGTTATCTAGGGTTATCTAGGGCTTAGGGTTTACCTTATGATAAAAAAAAACAATGGGTCCTTCAACCCTCGTCCTGAAACCCATCTCTCTGCACCTTAACCCCAAAGCCCAGACCCTAAGTCTCCTAAATCTCGGTGTTGGGGTTTAGGGTGCAGGGTTGTGGGTTTAGGGTTTGAGGTGCAGGGCTTTAGGGACTCAAACCCTAAAGAATAAACCCTAAATCCTAAATCTCTTTGTTGGGGTTGTTTAGGGCCTTAAACCCTAAAGCCTAAAGCCTAAGTCCTAAACCTCTTTGTAGAGGTTTAGGGTCTAGGGATGTCTAGGGTTTAGGGTTTAGGGCCTTAAACCCTAAAGCTTAAACCCTAAGTCCTAAACCTCTTTGTTGGCTTTTAGGGGCCAGCCCTCCCCAACAGTAGCATGCTGCTGCAAAGCCCCTTCTGCGAGGAAGCCGTGAACCCTTAAAACCTGCGAGTATCCCGACGCATCCCTATATACATGTATATATATATATATTTCTACACATATGTATATATATATATGTACATACACCCTTTTATACCCCCGTATCCTTCAAAAAGTCCTTTTAGTTCCCTAAACCTTAGATATCCTTAGATACCCCACTGTATAGACCATAACCCCCCCCCCAACCCTAAAGCCTAAACCCTAAACCCCTAACCCTCCCCCCTCCCTACCCCCCACCCCGCCCACACACCTGAAGGCTGGAATTGGAAGCCGCGAAGCTTCGGGCGGACGTCCAGGAGCTTGAGGCCACGGATATTTTCCCAGGGTTTGGGATTAAAGGGTTTCAAGGGATTAGGGTGTCTACTGTCCATGCTCTTGTTTGTTTTCTATTTCTTGTTATTGGGGGGATCCCTCTGGTCCTTCTCAGGGTTTGGGTTTGGGGTTGAAACGGTTTAGGATGGATTTTATGGGGGCTTCCAGAGGGAAATGGGGATTATATTGGATATAGTGGTCTCAGGGCTGGCGGCAATCGTGTTTTGGGCTTAGAGATCAGGGTTTTGGGTCTTCAGGGCTTTGGGCTATGGGACTTTGGATTTTATGACCTAGGCTATAGGGATTATTGCTTAGGGCTTAGGATTCCCTGTGTGGGGTTTGTTGAGGGTCTAGTGTTTGGGGCTTAGGGGTTTAGGGGTTCAGGGTTTAGGCGTGTATGGTTTTTGGATTTGGGTTTCGCGCTTAGGCCCCCGGGTTTTAAGGACTCAGGTTTTAGGCTCCAGCTCCCACATCTTTAGATTATACCTAGAAGGATTTCCTTGGTGTTTCCAGAAGTTCCTCAGGTCTCCAAAATCTTCTCTGGGATTTGGGGTTCAGGGAGGAAAACGGTTTGGGGTCCAGGGCTTTGGGTTGAGGCTTTGGTGTGCAGGATTCGGCATTAGGTGGTTTGGGGCATTTTGGTGCGGATGTGTCAGATTTACGCATTACCGTGTAGGAGTTCAGGATCAGGGTTTGGGGGCTTCAGTAGGCCGGCCTGTGGGGTTCTCTGTCAAGGTGCGGTAGATAACCCTCAACCCTAAACCATAAATCCTAAACCCTATAAAACCCTAAACCCTATAGGGATTAAAGCAACCCTAATTACACTTTAACTTAAACCTTGAAAGCTAAAGCCTACAGCCTAAGCCCTAAACCTTAAATCATGTTTTAAACCTCAAGCCGTGTGAATACAATCCGCCTATACGGAGGGTTCCGCAAACATCTGACTTCTGCGTTTGTTTTTCTTGCTGTGTGTTTATCGTCCTTGGGGTTTCAGTGTTTTGGGGGTGTGGGGTTTAGGGTTGACCAGGTTTCCCTAAACCCAAGATGCTAAACCCTCAACCCTAAACCCTAAGCCCTAGGGTTTATGTGGTCCCCAGGACAGGAGGAGATCGCAGGAATTTGTGTTGAAGAGTCTCTGAGGAGTCTTGATGTCCGTAAGGGTCCGAGGACCCAAGTCATAGGGTCCCTTTGAAGGGGTTATAGGGGCATATATAGGGGTATGAGGGGGTTATAGAGGGGTATAAAGGATCTAAGTAACTAATAGGGCATCAAGGGCCCAAATACCATAAATATTATGGTATTTTGGCCACAAAGCCCCATTATTTGGGTCGTTGGACCCTTAGGGTGTCATTGTAGGACATTCCCATGCGGCGTTTAGGAGCTCTGAATGAGGCCGGAGCTACAAGGCCAGACATCCAACTATTCTTGATGTTACCTAAATACTACAAGGAATGGGTCTAGACAGGCTGAAGAAATTTGGCCTTAGGCAGTCAGACTTCGCACTGCAGTTGCCTACTGCCCCTACAAGCTAAAGGGTTTGGGGTCCACCGAGAGGAACTTATGTACGTCTTCCCAAATTGTGGTATCATTATTCTTCTCCCCCTAATATTAAACCCCCCCACCCCGCTGATAGTAGATCTCCCCATAATGTTACATTATAATATGTGGGGAGTAAACCTGAAACCTTAGGGGTGGGGGGTACAATCCCTAAACCCTAAACCTCTAAACCCTAATTGGGGGGAGGGGATTACTCTTCAAGCGTAGAAGGACACTCTAAGCCAGGACTAGGCTTGTCCATCCAGCAACTTTAGGCTTTCGGGTGTGGGGGTTAAGGGTTTGGGGTTAAGGTTTCAGGTGTTTAGGATTTTAGGTTTTAGGGTTTAGGGGTTCAGGGTTTGGGGTTTAGGGTTTAGCCCTAAACTCTACAGTTGAGTGTTTAGGCGGGTTGTAGGCATATACATGGCATATCATCCCAAGCTCATGATCCCTAACCCTTAAGAGTCCATGTACCTACGTAATAATGGGATACTTGGGATTTGGGTAACTAGGGTTTAGGGTTTGGGTAATTGTAACTGTAGTGCAGGTTTTGGGCAAGTATATGGTTCTTGGGTACTTGGGCCCTTTTGGTGAGGTGTATACACCATTCAGGTCGTCCAGTGTTGGATAATGTAGCCCCCTAATTAATAACCCCTTCCCCTGAATGGGGATTATAGTAGGGATCCTAAACTTAAGGTCTAAAAAAACAGGGTGTTTATTAATCACGGGTCTACATTACAACTACTGGCATTAGACTTTGCTCCGGGTGCAGCCACTAGCCAGGGATGTTTCTGGCTGGAAGACCAAAAACTCAGGTGCCCTCAATTTGCTAAAACCCTAAACCCTGTCAACTGCTATATGGCCCCAGCCTTCATCTCAAATTACATGTTCCCTAAACCCTAAAACCTTGTTCTTTTCCTTTGATTCTCCGTTGAGGTACTATCCCTATGCATCCCTTGAAAGGGAGCTAGGGGTTCCATTTCATTTCCCGTTTTCTTAAACCCTAAATCCCAAACCCTAAGCATGGACTCAGAAGGCATTTTATCCCTTCAAATAGAGAACATACCCCACATGATACTAGGATCACCATATGATTTAAAGTATAATCCCTTCTTCAGGGATATTGGCCTTGCCGGGGACCGTGAAATACGTCCCTTCAGCTTCCACTGACCCTAAGGGTCCAAGTACCCAACAATCATATACTTGCCTAAAACCTGTACCATAATTACTATTACTCAAAACCCAAGTACTTTATCATTGGGTACTTGGACCCTAAACCCCCCTAAATCCTAAACCCTAAACCCTATATAGCCCCTTTAAAGGACATGGACCCTATACGTCCCTTTGAAGGGACCTTACTATTGGGTACATGGACCCTCTGGGTGACACGCCCAAACATGGAAGCCGGGTCATGCAGGCGGTGCAGCAGGAGGAAGAGAGGTGCCGCGGTGGCATATAGCCTCAATGTTAGGGTATAGGGTTTCGGGTTTAGAGGGTTTAAGGTTTAGGGTTTAGGCTGTGCGGGCCTAAGTAACCAATGGAAGGGGTACTATAGCCTCAATTAGGGGTATTGGGACGGTCAGGGCAGTAACCTTAAGTCAGGTCAATTAAGCAGTATATAGTTGCCTCACGTGTGGAATAAGTCGGTAGCGATGATTGATCCGTGTATCGCCTGCCCTTGAAAACTGACAGGTAGATGCCTCCAGCCGTCCACATACCATAGCCAGAGCAATCATAGAACCCATACGGGCACCTAGCTGTAGAGCGCATGGCCAATGCAAGGCCTGCAATGTGGGCCCCTGAGTTATACATGGGGTTAGAAGCACCTTATACTAGGAACTATAGTTATGGGATTACAAAAGTAATTCTGTAACTATGTGGCATCACCTTCTGTTTGGTTGGCTTCACATTTCTGCACCTGCTTGTTTTGATGTGCCCTCGTCTCTCCGTAACTTGAAGATGACAGGGTTTATGGTTTGGGGTTTAGTTTAGGGCCTAGGGTTTCAGGTTTGAATGTACAGGGTGTAAGGTTTGGGATTCAGGGCCTAGGTTTCAGGTTTGAGTGTGCATGCGAGCTACTGTCAATATTAGGGTTACCAAGGGAGCCTGAGGAGTGGATACAGATGCCCTTTTGCTGGTTTTGTGTAGTCTCCAATATGTTCACTAGATTATCCAGTAGTTGTACATATATATATCTATAGGGTATACATATGTGTATAACTGTAGCTCAAACAGTACATATATTCGTCATCATATATTCACATGCGCCTCATGGATGGCAAGGTCTTCACTCTAAGCCCTAAACCCTTACCCCTAAACCCTAAACCCTTCACTCTTGGGACCGTTGAGCTAGTGACCGCAGTTTGGTTGGGGCTGACCAACAGGGAGATGTATCAAGGAACCCAGAACGTCCAAGTACCCAATCATCAGGATATATAGGGTTTAGGGTTCAGGGTTTAAGGTTTAGGATTTAGGGTTTAGGGTTTAGGATTTAGGGTTTAGGGTTTATAAGGGTCCATGTACCCAATAATGAGGTACTTGGGGCTTGGGACTTGGGTAATAGTCATTTTGGTATAGGTTTTGGGTAAGCATATGATTATTAGGTACTTGGACCCTTAGGGTTAGCACTTTAGTCCAGGGGTCTGTTGTCCAAACTACTCTCCTGTGAGAGCATCCTGCCAATGTAACCTAGGTCTGCGCTCCAAGCACTACCTTCAGGTAACATGGCACCCTCCAGATCCATGCAAGGACGCTACTGTTCAACCGTTGCCTTAGGTGCTTGGAGCTGACGGAACAATTCGAAGCCCGAAGCCAGAAACGGTTTGATTAGGTTTAAGGACCAGAGCTTTACACAGGAAAGACTTTGAGTTTTGGTTTTGGCTGGAGCCTTGATTGCTTGGCCTAACCCCTATAAGAGTGCTACGGATGACCCGCCAGGCGCAGACGCGAAGCCCTGTTCCGATCTTGGGATCTGGACTCTTCCGGAACGCTGGATGAGCAGGAGCCGTGGCTTTGCTTTAGGGAGCCTTCCCCTGTAGAAGCATTTACGTTTTAGGGTTTAGGGTTCAGGGTTCAGGGTTTTGTGGAACGCATCAGGTCAGGAATCCGGGTATCTTAGTGGCTTGGCGCCAGCAAGCCTCATCTTTGAGCGCTCAGTAAGATTGAGTCAAATCAAATGAGCCCCAAGCTCGGTCATTCACTTTGTGCGGGTGTTTATTCATATCATCTCTGCGAACGTTAACACTAATGAAAGGAGGAACGAAACAAACTTAGATTATTCCACGGACTTATCATGACATTTTGACAAGGTGACCAGATTGAATCAGAAAAAATGCGATTAAGTTATTGTGTGCAAACAATGAAGCAGCTCGTGAGAGAATGAAATTTAAAAAAATACATTGACTCTTTCACTTAGTGTATTCACCTCTTTTTTCTAGTACCGTATCCGTTGAATTCCCAGACCTTCTAAGTACACTGGCGTATTTCCTGCGTTCGAACTTCGAACCGTACATTACGTACATTCGGCATAAACATAGACAATGCCCAGAACCCTAGACCCTAAATCCTCAACTCAAAACCTAAAACTGTGCCCCCACTCACCCCGTCTCCAGACGCACATGGAACCTCATACGAACCAGAATCTAACTTCTTTAAAGAGGTTATATAGGGTTTATTTAGGGGAATACTATAGAGGATATTATTCTAAACTCCTTCAAGGGGGTGTCATAGGGGATCATATCGGGGAATATTAGAAGGGCTATTCAGGGGAATACTAGGAGTTTTGTCTATGGCTCATATCCTTACCCTAAGGGTCCAAGTACCTAATAATTCTATACTTACCCAAAACCTGTACTATAATTACTATTACCCAAGACGCAGTTGCCTAATTCTTGGGAACATGGACCCTCTGGGTTAGGTGGTCTGTACCATCCCGGGGGCTCTTGGAATCTATGCTGCCAAGGGCAAACCCAAAAGCCTAAACCTTAGGAGGACCCCCCACCCTGTAATAGTGGAATATTTAGAATATAATAGGGCCTTAATATAATCCTTACTATAACTTATAGTCACTATTACTGGGTGGGGGGTCCACCCAACCTAAACCCAACCTGCTCCAAATCTCACCTAAACCCTCAGCCCTAAACCCTAAACCGTGTTGCAGGAGCTGCAGATCGGCTTGAAGGAGGACTTTTCGAACTGGCTTACACTCCCCCAAACTAACATGGAAACCCATATAGTCCCCTTTTAGAAGGACTGTAGTCTTTATAGGGCCCCTCTTGGGTTGCCATGTTAGTTTCCGGGAGTGTTTTTGGTTTTACCTTTTCTTCAGGGCCCGAGGCTACTGTGAGTAGGGCTTACGGCTTGGGGGTTGGGGCGTTGGATTTTGTGTCTTCTCTTTTTTGGAGGTTCCGTGTCTGCTCTCGGGAAGCTAGGGCTGGAGGCATCCTATATGGGCTTAAATAGTTTCCAACATCATGGTTCTAGAGCCCTTGAGTAATCCCCCGCAAGTAGATAGAATATAGGGTTTAGGGTATAGGATTTAGGGGTTAGGTTTTAGCTTTAGAGTATATATAGTCCCCCTTAAGTAGATAGAATATGGCTCTGGGTACATTATACTAAGAGCCCCATATGCCCCTGCACCCTGAACCCCAAACCCATAATTAAGAAGATCCTCATATATCCTATGTTCTATCTACTTAAGGGGGACAGTACCCTAATCCCTAAACCCTAAACCCCATATTGGGGGATTGTAAAGGTTTAGGGTCTGTTGATGTAGGAACTATTGCAACACTTAAGGGGCTGACGTGCGTAAGTCGCGGGTGTTGCTTTCTTGTTTTAAGGTTTAGGGTTCAGGGTAGGTTACTTGTCCCAAGGATGTCCGAAACTTACGGTGATTGTTCATCCTGCCAGTCAGTCATGGCATTTCTTGCATGGACCTCAATCCACAACCCCAGAGCCGGGCATCATTTGCAATAGGAATCCTCAATCACGGTCCCTTGTACCTTAAAACCAGTATTCCCCTTATGTAGACTGATTCTCTTCGGGGAATACGTGTGTTCTTTTAAGGGAAGGAAGGATTGCAGGCGGGCTTTCTCGCAGTCAGCCACATTGTTGGTGGAGGGCCTGCTTCGTAGGGATCAAATGAGCCATAGCCTAAATTCCTTCAGGGTGATTTTATATGGGATTATATAGGGGATTCCTATACGGGTTATTCAGGGGGATAAGGCTATAGCTCAAATTGTGATGACATGCAGGAGCCCGAGTACCCTAAACCCTAAACCCCTACTTTCAACATCCTAAACCTGCGTATGGCCCCAGACCCCAGGGCGCTACAGTCCAAGTACCCGATTTTTAGGTACTTGGGTTTTGGGTAGTAGTAAATTTGTAGTACAGGTTTGGGGGTAACTATATGAGCTATAGTCTCCTTAAAAGGGTTATATAGGGGACTATATAGGGGACTACTATAGGAATATTAAGGGGGATACTAGGAGTTTAGACTATAGGTCATATGACTATTTGGTATTTGGACCCACAGGAGAGGGCACTAAAGTCCAGCTCCACCATCTTAAGCTCCACAAGCGAGAGAAAGCTTTTGAGTTCGAATTACAAGCTCCGAAACTGTACAAACCTTAAGGCTCCATGTGGGTACCATTTGTAGGGTTTAAGGCTCCATGTAGGTATTATTTATAGCATTAGAGGCCCAGGGAATGGCACAAGCTGTCAATCGCACCTGTGGATGGGGCGATCTGGGAGCCTGGTCTCCATCTGGGATCTCTCCTCCTGTTTTAGGGATATAGTCCCCCTTGGGTAGATAGAATGATCCCGTATTATCCCCTTATAATGGAGAATGAACTGGAAAATTAAATAGACACTAGGGGAATATATTCCCCCTTAAGTAGATAGAATATGGCTTGGGGTATTTAATAATATAATCCCCATATACCCCATATTCTATCTACTTAAGTGGGGGCTATAGGCTTGTGGTTCTGTCCTTGTGGACAGCAACCAACAACGCACCGGCAAGCTCCTTGCAGACGCACTCGAAGCACGCCATAGCACGGACAGAAATATGGGGCGCTGACATTTGGCCACCAGCTTGCCTGAGGGCAATCTCACCCTCATAATGTGCCTCTTTGGCGGCTGCCACGAAACCTCCCGACCGTACCTCAGGCGCAGATGCCGTGAGACGTGCCTGCTTGATGAGGCAGAAGAGGACTTATCATGATCTGGCCATGAGGGCATGGAGAATCTTCGCTTGAGCAATGCGCTCCCAAGGGGCAATAGCCCGCGTGATCAATTCGCGCCTCGAGCAGAATCTTCGCATCAAACTGCGAAATCCTTGGCCCCCCTGTAAGCCTCAAATGCGTTGGATGGGGAGTTGATCTCAGCCGAAAGCATTTGCGTGACTTCCAGTACAGATTTTGCAGGTAGAGTATGCAGTGCCAGAGGTATAACCCTAAGGGTCCAAGGACCCAATAATCATATACTTGCCCAAAACCCTGTCCTATAATTACTATTACCCAAATCCCCAGTACCTGATGGAATTTATGGCTACTGAGTGCTTAAACCTAAGTAAAAGGGGATACAGAAGGGCAACACGGGAGTTGTTCAAGTGGGGGAGACGCCACTTAACTCTTGTGTCCCTCAAATGATGGTCAACAACCAAATACAAAACCCTAAGGGTCCAAGGACCCAAATAACAATGTTTGAGGGCCCAAATACCATTCATATCATAGTATTTAGGCCCTAAAACCATCTAAAACCCTATTATTTTGGGTCCTATATACCCCTATATAAATCCCCTTATCTCCCTATATATCCCCCTATGACCCCTCTAAGGGGACCCTATTATCTGGGTCCTTGGGCCCTTAGGGGAAAAGAGTAGAGCAAGGAGGGGCGGCACCTGTAGACAGCATGTTTAAGTCACTTCCCCAAAGGTTCCTTGCAGGTATGTGATACCCTAAACCCAGAGGGTCCAAGTACCCAATAATTAGGTACTTGGGATTTGGGTCATAGTAGTTATAGTACAGGTTTTGGGTAAGTATATGATTATTAGGCACTTGGACCCTTAGGGAAACGCTAAACCCTAAACCTGTAGCAAAATAGGAGCCCTCCCCTTTGGGTGTGAGGCATGCTATGCCAGGATACTATACTGCAGGGCTAGGGAGGACCACCAGGTTTAGGGTTTAGGGTACAAGCGCTAAACCCTAAACCCCTGAAGTCCGAAACCCGTGGACACGACGTACTACCAGGCTGCTCATGTCCGGATGCCGGTTTGAGGTTGAGTATCCCCGCGAACACTAAACCCTACCCTAAACCTTATACCTTATGCAAATCTTAAACCTCAAGTTCCAAACCCTGGGCTTAAACCCGAAACCTCTAGCAAGCTACCCTAAACCCTAAACCCCTGCAAGCCTTAAACTGAAATTCAGGACCAGGATTCCTTGTCCCTCTGGCCCCAACACCCTACATCCCACAACACCTAAACCGTCCAGGACCGTGGTTTAGGATAAAGGTGTTAGGATCAAGGTTTTGGGTTTTTGTCAGGTCAGGATTAATGTTGTTAGGGTTTAAGGTTAAACCCCTGAACCCTAAACCTAAGGCTTTTAGGGTTTAGGGTGGCGTAGCCTCAAACCCCCTTCAGTCATGGCTTGTTCAAACCCCCTAGAGGATCAAAAAACCTTTTCAGAAAAACAATAGGGTTTAGGGTTTTAGGGTTTGGGGTTTACGGTTTAGGGTTTGGGGTTTAGGATTTAGGGACATCAGTATGATATTGGGGAAAGTCAGGGATTACTGGGAGGTTTTATTTGTTTGGTCCGTTTAGTGGTTCTGGGCAGGAGTGCAAGGTCGAGATTGACGACGAGAAAGCCAAGAGGTTGTTGAAGGCAGTGGCAAAACCCTAAGGGTCCAAGTACTCAACTATTCTATACATACCCAAAACCTGTACTATAATTACTATTACCCAAAACCCGAGTACCTAATTATTGGGTACTTGGCCCTCTGGGAAAGATGCGTGTATGCCCCAATGGTTTAGGGGTTAAGGGGTTTACCAGGAGCCCCCCCCAAGAAGAAGCCCTGAGTCAGATCTGTGCAGCTCCTATTTGGCAGGTACTTGTGTGTCAAAGTAGGGTTGATTAGGGTTTAGGATTTAGGGTTTAGGGTTGACAGTTTAGGGCTTTTGGGTTCCGACTTCAGTTTGAGTTCTATATGCTGTAACTTTCTCTTCCACGTGCCCACGCCGAGAACCCAGAGGATCCAAGTACCCAATAATTAGGTACTTGGGTTTTGGGGAATAGTAATTATAGTACTAGTTTTGGGTAAGTATATAAGTATTTGGCACTTGGACCCTTAGGGGTAGAGGAGACAACGACTCAACAAGTACGTAGAAGCCCTACATTCCATGAACTCTTGCCAGTAAGGAGACTGATTACAGGGAGAATTGCGCGAATCTGCGGCTAGGGTTATGTGCTATCCCACCAAAACTTATCACGTCCTATCGGCGCTCCAAGTACTGAAGTACGAAACCAGAAACCCCGATCCTAAACCTTGAACCCTAAACCCTAAACCCTAAATATATACCCAAAACCCCTAAATCCTAAACCCTAAACTTTTTTTTTCGAAGTACGTCTGACCCTCTGCCAGCGCAGCGAATTGTAGCCACTCCGGGCTTGCCCAGAAAGCCCAATATTTCATTAGGGAATGCAGGGTTTGGGGATTGGGATTTAGGGTTCAGGCAGTAGGGTATAGGGAGTAGGGTGTACCGGTTTAGAGCTTAGGGCACAATATCGCTTAATTAAGGAGTACACCTTAAATGATAATGGGGATCGTACTATCATGTAGGGCTTAGGGTTTCGGGTATAGGGCCCAATTACGTGATGATGGGTTTTGTGGCTACTTAGGTCCATTCTAAACCTCTGAAGCCCAACGCCCTAATCCGTGGCTTGATTCTAAAAGCTGTTCAGTGGCTTCATGCTTCTATCAGGCAGAACTGCAGACCTGAAACCCTAATCCCTGAACTCTAAGCCTAAGCCCTAAACCGTAAAGCCTACCCCGAACCAAGAGGAATTCCCAATCTTGGCTTGAGGCCTTGGATGACAATGGCGATGGCGTGCTTCAGAACGAGGACCATGGGCCGAGAGTTTGCCGAAACGCTCAGGAATATGAGCCATTGTCTAAACTCCTTAAAGAGGAATGTAAAAGGGTATTAATGGGGATACTAGTAGTTTAGACTATAGCTCATGTGGTGGGATGGATTTGGGGTTTAGGGCTACCGGCTTGGGGCTACCAGAATGGAGAGACCAGCGGAAAGGACCATGGAAACTGATGTAGCCAAAACCTCTTAGTCAAAGAGTGAACCTTCCTGAGCAGAGCTACCCTAAACCCTATATTGGGACAGCGCGACTGGCCCGCGACTGGCCTTAGTTAAGGGTTTGCCGAACAGGTCGCTACACTCATTGTTTGTTTGAGGTTCAGGGTTTATAGCCCCCCTTTAGTAGATAGAATACGGGGTATATGGGGATCTTATTCTTATGTACCCAAAGCCATATTCGAACTACTCAAGGGAGACTACAGGGTTTCGGTGTCTGACGCAAAAAATGGTCGCCGTTCGGCGGGATCCTGCTTGGAGGCTAGGGGGCTTAGTGAGTAGGTTAACTAATAGTTTAATAATTGAGAAAATTGGAGTTATCAGGCTAATGGGGTTGAACATGATGCTTACTAAGCCCCACCATGAAAAACCTTCTCTGGACCCTCCAATTCGGGACAACCTTAGATCATTGCCGGACACTGCTCTTGTTTAGTAGTATCTTTACACCCAAGGCGCTGAAACAAAACAAGAAATAGGGGTTTAGGGCTTCGGGTGGGAGGGTCCTTTTGGAGGGTCCCTAGAACAAGGATTATAGTACATTGGGGTATATGAGGGGGATAGGGTTGGGGGTCACTTCTGGGGGTCCCTATAACAACAAGGTATCGAGGAATACAAGGGAGACCCTGATCTATAGGAACATCCAAATGTACAGCTATGGTATACTTGGGTTGCTGTCGCAGAACATGCTACAGCTTCATGATGTTCACCTTATACGTGAACCCACTACAGAGTAAGAAGCAATTCTTGTAACTGTTACTTTAGCCACCATAACCCAATATGGAACCCCCGAAACTGAAAACTCTAAACCCTATACCCAAAGCCCGTAAGAGCTTAAGCCTAAACGGTGTGTGGGGATTCTAGAGGCTACAGGGCTACCGCGTAGAGAGGCAGGCCCTCCTCCCTTGTTCCCTATATTGCGGCCTTATCTGGGTTGCTGTTAAGGAACTTAGGCTAAGTTACCAGAATATAGGGGCTAGGGATAATGGGAAATATAACGCAAACTACTATTTAGGGTTTAGGGTTTAGGAACTTAAGTTAAGTTAATTGTAATGGCTATATATATATAGTAAATAATAGTGTTTCCGCAATCTAGTGGCTTAAATTAAGTTCCCTAACAGCCACCAAATTATTGAAGATTATTGGGTTGTGCTGCTTATTGAGCCTTACTGGGTTCCATGAACATATTAAAACCAAATCCAAGAGTGA
The DNA here is from genome assembly GCA_905231905.1 of Symbiodinium pilosum. Lineage (NCBI taxonomy): Eukaryota > Dinophyceae > Suessiales > Symbiodiniaceae > Symbiodinium > Symbiodinium pilosum. The sequence continues at coordinate 33,258 of CAJNIZ010036313.1, read as the reverse complement.
CGCAGCTCTGATCTTTGAATGGCGGTAGTTTGCAAATTCCAGGTAGGTACGGTGGATACTAAAACGCCTGCATGTCCTTAATTGTTCTAGCATGCTATGGTCATGCAAGAGCTTTCGTAGTAACAGTGGTTCTGATGTGCATACTTGATCAGAGGGCTCCCCATATGGAATTCCCTGAGAGGACGGCACCACACGTGGGACCCAAAGCTTTAAACCCGACACCGATGGCTAGAGGAGCCTAGCCACCTTGCAATCACCCGGTTTGCAGGTCTCCTATGGCTTTCCTCAGCCCCGACCCCGTCCCCTGCCACCAGTCAGGGACTTCTAACCATACGGGGCCTGGTCTAAAATCAGGAAAACATGGGTCTTCTTATTATAATTGAAGTTCCTATAATAGGTGAGGGCTTCGTACTGATTGGTTTTCACATCAAACAATCCTGGCGCGCCCTTTCGGACGAAGCGTCTGACATGGCCATTTTTGGGTTCAAATTTCGGGAGTATACTCCTGTACTGATGGACCCCTGTGTCTAGTGATTGATCCGCTGTATCGGGGATTGTTGAGCTTTTCTGCTGTGGCATGCTTGGCCCTCGATGCGGTGGAGATTGCCGGCTAGAGGGTTTAGGGTCCTACTTACCCTCAACCCTAACCCCTAGACCCTAAATAGTAGTTTCCATTGTCTTTCCATTATCCCTATATAACCCCAAGATAATTTTTCCCTACTAACCCTAAACCCTGGCGCACCTTGGCGCTCCGGATCGGTCCTGCCATAGGGTCCAAGTACCCAATAATTAGGTAAATAGGTTTGGGTAATAGTGATTAGGATTGGGTTAGTATAGGTCTATATGTATGTATTGCGTTTCGAGTTTAGGGTTTCCAATTTAGGTCAAGGTTTTGGGTAAGTATAGGATTCTTAGGTACTTGGTCCCCTGGGGTGAGCCAGGATGTGCTACGTAGGATGTCGACTGACATTCCCCGATCAATGATGATGATCATGATGATGATGGTGGTGATGATGATACCCTCAACCCTAAACCCTAAACTACTATTTACAGGTCCTGGCACAACTATCCCCCATTTTCGGAACAGTAATTTATCCCAAGGGGGATCCTAGGGACCCTTAAGGATAACAAAGAGGACATTTGATGGGTAAAAGCGGGTTTAGGGTTTAGGATAGGCGTATACCCTAAACCCGTAACCGGTATGGAAGGATTTCAGTAGGGTTAAGGGCCCAGGCCGTCAACCTTAGAAACTTGGTGTTGCGCTTTGATTAGGGTTCATGGGGTTTCGGGTTTAAAGGGTTCGGAGTTAATGGGGTTTAGGGGGTTGAGGGGGTTGAGGGTTTATAGGGTTGAGGGTTTACGGTTTAGGGTTTATGGTGTTTAGGGTATCTCGCCCACAAAGTGTACACACAAGAGATAATGTCATTGAGGCTACCCATCTACTTCTATTCTGCCGCGATTTGTCGGTGAGGAGGAGTCACGTATGTTCAGATCTGCAGCTCCAGTGTATGCCCTATAAACCCTAAGCCCCAAAAAACAAACACCTAAACCCTAAACCCTATAAACTCTACACCGAGAACCCTAACCCCCAAAAACCCTAAACCCTTGAAACCCTAAACCTTAAGTGTCTGTTTGGGACACAGACTGCTTTCATGTCAGGAGTTCTGCTTGACACGTCGCCTGGCTGATGGACCATAAGAGCCTTCTCATGGGGTTTAGGAGTTTAGGGTTTAGGCTACAGGGTCTAGGGTCCAAGGTTCTCGGCTTTTTTGGTTTTCATGGGCTTGGGACGGGGCCAGGGAACTCACTTTCAAGGTTGCAGTTCGTTACAACGAATTTAGGGTTTAGGGTTGGGAGACCGCAAGAACGAGATTTCTACAGTGCCACCAAGGTTCAGGGTTTTAGGGTGGGGCCCCCCCAGTTGCATCATTATACTAGTGAACCCCAGAACAACAATGTATGGGGTTGATAGCCAGACTAACTCTCATCCTAATACAACTCGTTACCAGGAGGCCCGTCCCGTAAATCCTTCACGTGGAACCATTTGCGGAAGTTGCTGTTGACCTTGCCGGCTACGCGTACTATGTCATCCAGCTTTGCCGCTTCGGTCCAAAGGGCCAGAAGCCACGTATAATCCCATGCAGAATCTGGAGATCCAAAATAGTCCGAAGTAGGTATCATGTAGACGTGAGGGCGCGCATTGAAAGACCTCGAGCCTGAGGGTAATGTTTGTTGAAGCCAGGCCATTTAAGCCAGACTTGTTCACGCATGAAGCCTGAATCGAATACGATGCAGTAACTTGAAAAGCACCTTGAACCACCAGCCATCAGCCCCGACATAAGTGGTGTATATGCTATGGGAATGGGTATTTGGGATGTCCAGGTATCCAGGTAGGTTGAATTATGGAGAAGCAAGGTAAGAAGAACACGGAAACTGACCTGAGGGCTGATGTAGCTGGGGATTTACAGTGATGGTAGTAGCTTAGGGAGATTCAGTGTGGTTTCACGGTTTCGTCTACTACGCTTGTAAGGATACAACAACAAACAATAATATTGTTACCTGCAAGGGTTTTCAGCGAAGCGTATTCAGAATCATCCAGGCTTCCTACAATACCGGAGTAGAATTTTGAACGCATTCGCATTCCACAACGCCCCTAACCCTAACTCCTGAACCCTAAGCCCTCCAAATCCTGACCAAAAAACCATACCAAACCCAAAAAGGAACTATAACATTGGAGGGTCTAGGTAAAAACCCTGGACCCTAAACCCTAGACCCTGGGTTCGAAGCTCAATGTCTTGGGACTTACAGCTTCTCAGGTGTGGAGAAGACACTCCAGAAGTTCCGTGATGAGGACCCCACTTCTTGCAGGGTTTAGGATTTAGGGTTTGGGGCTTAAGATTACAATCTGGGTTTGAGGTTTGGCAGCATGAGGTTGAGGGTTCAGGGGTATCGGATACAGGGTTAAAAGGCATGTTTGTGCATCGTTTCTGGCCAGCTGCTTTCGGGTAGTATCCTAGCAGTTACACTATGGCCCTGACTTATTTTGAATTTCCGAAGCAACGGGGTCAGTCTTACAACAGACGCCCCTTTCATGAATCAGCCGGAAGCATATTGATATGTCAACTTGAGTTCTAGAAGGGTTAATTATAGAACCTGGGGATACAGAAATATTACGACCAATATTACCTATCTCCAAGGTGCCGCAAAGTAAGCCTCCAAGATCACCTTTCCGAGTCTTATGGGTTCGGTGATCCACCGCCCTACTACCCCCCCCCCCCTGGGGCCCCTGTGGGTCCGCCTTAATGCAATTGATTTAGGAAGAACTGGGAGCCGATCAATTTGGCTAAGCGGAACCTGGGGGAGGATATGGGGTGTGGTAGGGGAAGGCCCGGATAGGTTCCAGCCCGAAATTTCAACCAAAACCCTGAGGGTCCATGTACCCAATAATCAGGTACTGGGGATTTGGGTAATAGTAATTGTAGGACAGGTTTTGGGCAAGTATGTGATTATTGGGCACTTGGACCCTTAGGGAAAGTATATAACAGCCAACTCCCAACCCCTAAGCCTTAAACAATTGGCCCCTAGACCTGAAACCCTAAGCCCCCAAAAAAGCGGACAATACCCCTCGACGTCAGCTCCTGAACTCCTAAACTGTAACCCTAAACCCTAAGCCCTTGAAGCACCGAATTCCCTCGCCTCAAGGAGAAAAAAGGACTCTAATGGGGACCCCAAACAGGAAACCGCAAGAATAGTGTAGGAATATGATCGGAATCTACCCCGCCAGGGTCCTTGCATTAAAATCACCAACCAAGTCGCATTTCATCTGGAGATGCCACGGTTCACAGCATAGAGTAAGATTTTATCCTCCTTTGAGGGGTGGTACGGTATTTCATGATGAAATACACTCTTAGCAGGTTCAACCACCAAAAGACGCTACTTGAATCTGGACGCCTCAAGGGTTTATATACCCTAAACCCTAACATCCTATAAACCTTGAACAAGGAGCTTGAGGCAGAGGCGGAAGCTCGACGTATTGCCGCTCTCGAGCGCGAGAAGGCTCGGGACACACAAGGCGTAGAGTGAATGGGTTTCAGTGATGTACTGACCCCACCGAGTAAAAGTCCATAAAAGAGGCAATATTAAGAGCTACATACTACCCTTAACCCTAATTTTAAGAGTATTGTCCAGCTGTTGCTGAGTGGGGGCAGTTCCCAAGGCTTTAAGGTCCAGCGTATACGGTCTAGGATTTAGGGCTTAGGGTTCCGGGGCTAACGTTTAGGGATTCGGGTTCAAGGATAGCTCCAAGGAGCATTTTGGGGTGGGGGTGTATAGGGCTTAGGATTCTTAAAGCCTAAGCCCCACAAGTATCTTGAGCGATGGGGTTTTTGCTTTACACGGGTTGAAGGTTTAAGGGAGGTTATGGTTTAGGGAGCTTCGGGTTGAGATGGTTCACGGTTCAGAGAAATTTGAGTTCAGAGGGTTTGCCTGGAGGTTTGGGGTAACCATAACCTACTTTCAATCGTAGTTCTAATTCTAACCCACTTATAAACCCCAAGATGATGCTGATGTTTTACCTGGGAGTTTTACGTCCAACTAACATGAGCCTCCCCTAGATAATCCCTAAATAGCCCCAGTTTAAGGCGTTTAGACCCTAAACTTATATCCCCCCCACCCCGCTCAGGAGTTTAGACCTTAAACCCTTCCCCGTATCCCCTATGTAATCCACCCTTGGATTTTAGATTATAGCTCAGGTCATAGTTGGCCAAGCTGGAGGGTTAATACGTGGGTGAGGGTTTAGGGTTTAGGATTTAGGGTTTGGGCTTAGGGTTGGGGTTTGGGATTGAGGGTCTGGGATTTAGGTTTAGGGTTCAGGGTTTAGGGTGTGAGGTTCAGAATTTAGGTTTAGGCTGTAGGGTTCGGGCTCGTGCTTAGAGTTTAGGGTTTGCGGCCGACACGCCTTACAATCTTAACTCCTATGTCCTTTAGGGCCCAAATACCGTTAATCTTATGGTTTTTTAGCCCTAAAGCTGTATGATTTTGGTCCTTGAGCCCTGGAAATATTAAACATAACAGGTGACTACTGGTGAAGGCTTGGATCCTAAAACTGAAAACCTAAACTCTACCTAAACCCCAGAAGTATGTAAAATAATAGCCTTAAGACCATAGTAACAGCCATAATGGCCATTATTCTACATACCTAAACTCTACCCAAACCCCAGAAGTATGTAAAATAATAGCCTAAAGCCCATAATAACAGCCATAAGGGCCGTTATTCTACATACTTCTGGGGGAAACCCCAAACCCTAAAACCCTAAAACCCTAAACCTTATAAACCCTAAACCCTACAGGGTAGTCGGGGTCCCAGTTGCTAAGGGTTTCGGATTTCAGGTTTCCCCGTTCCGGAGTCTTTAGATTACAGGTTCGGGATGTCACTAAACCCTAAATCCCAAAACCCCGAAACCCTAACCCTAAAACCCTAAACCTTACAACGTTGGGCCCCTAAGTTATACACTGTGCGGCAATTAAGTAACCTGAAATGGGGATGAGTATAGTCATAAGCCCTTCAAAATAGGATTTGTAATTATAGCTATGTAACTGTGGTGGGCACCACCCTGTAAACCCCCAAGCCCCAAACCTTAAACCACGCATATGGTTACCCTAAACCCTAAACCCTATTTCGGAACGCTGGGTGTAGGGACCGAGGCGGGGGGGCATTTTAGCATTAACGACATATGGGTGGTTGTCAAAATGATGGTCCCTTTTTTAGGGTTTAGGGTTTAGGGTGGGTTTAGGGTTCAGGGTTTAGGGTTTTTGTATCCCTATTATAATACGGCACCGAATATTTAGGGTGCCCAGCAAGGGACCATAATTTTGACAACCGGTCATAGGGAAGCCTAATTGCTAATGAGCTAGATCTTATTTGATTCCTCGTGAAATTGCAGTAGACTGTAGGGTAACTCAAATGGACTTCGAAATGATATCAGATCTTTTGTATTATATTAGTATAGGGTAACTCAGATGGATTTGAAAGGATATGTTTAAAAAACATGGGACCCTACATTAACGGCTTACGGTTGTAGAGTCCAAATCCTACACCCCGCACCCCAACCGCTAAACTGAATCCTAAGCCACAAGCTCTTTACGGTAAACCCCAACCCAAAGAATCCACAAGTCAGCCTACACCCTAAACCCTAAACCCAAACCCTAAACCCCTAAACCCTAAACCCTTAAACCCTAAACCCTTGAACCCGAAAGGAGCTGGCCGAGCGGGAGAAGGAAGAGCTCATGGCAAGTTTGCCAGAGCGAAACGAGGCGTTTAGGGGTAGGGTTTGGGGTTTTAGGGTTTTAGGGTTTAGGGTTTAGGGTTTAGGGTTTAGGGTTTCGGGCTTCGGGTTTCGGTTTTAGGGTTTAGGGTTTAGGGTTTAGGGTTTGGTTTAGGGTTTGGTGTTTAGGGCTTACTCTAAGGGTCCAAGTACTTAATAGTTCTATACTTACCCAAAACCTGTACTATAATTACTATGACCCAAAACCCAAGTACCTGATTATTGGGTACTTGGACCCTCTGGGTTAGAGTCAGTGGAGGTCTTACGGGAATTATAACGGGTTTGGGGGGCATATTATGTTGCACGCATCCCAAGGACGGCGCAAGAGAATGGGTAAGGATGAAGGTTTTAGGGATATATAGGGATAATGGAAAAGAAAATGGGAGCTACTGCATTATAACAGGGTATATATCAGGGTTATATAGGGGTATGGGGCCTGTTTGGCTTTAGGTTTGTGCATGCTGTGTGGGACATGTAGAATCGAAAGCACCATCCCTGCGCGTGATTTCCTTGAAGAGGTGAAAGGCGGCTTAGATTCTTGGTTTAGGGCTTATAGGGTTGAGCTCGAGGCAGCTTACAAGTACGATGTAAGTCACAGCGTGAACTCTTTCCGGCTTCTGCACTCTAAACCCTAAACCCTTTACCCTCTAAACCCTAAACCCTACAACCCGAAACCTGGGGCGAGGAAACACAGAGCCCAGCCTTCGAATGTTCTTTCAGCTGTCAGATCTGACCATCACTTTCCCTAAGGTACCCAATAATTCGGTCCCCCTAAAGGAAACCTAAGTGTCCAAGTACCTAATAATTCTATACTTACCCAAAACCTGTACAAGTACTATAATTACTATTGCCCAAAACCCAAGTACCTAGTTATGGGGTACTTGGACCCTCTGGGGAAGACATAGGGATATCTGTGTATATACATACAGGTCCCTCGAAAGGAAGATATAGGGATATCTGTATACATATACATGTGCATGGTTGAGGGTTTAGGGCACTCAAGGTTCAAATGCCCAAAGAGTAGGTTTCTGGTAAGGTGTAGTACGTGTTTTGTGGAATAACAATCGTACTTGGACTCTTAGGGTTTGTGGTAAACCCTAAACCCTAAACCCTAAACCCCTAACACCCTAAACCCCCAACACCCTAAACCCCTAACACCCTAGACCCCTAACACCCTAAACCGCTAACACCCTAAACCCCTAACACCCTAAACCCCTAACACCCTAAACCCCTAACACCCTAGACCCCTAACACCCTAAACCCCTAACACCCTAAACCCCTAAACCCTAAACCCCTAACAGCCTGTGAAGGACTCCCGGCGGATCCAGGCACAATTTGCTTTATATCTGGGCCACAGTGGGCTTCCTTTAGATGTTCATCGGGGCCTACATATACCCATGAAGGTCCAAGGACCCAAATGATAGGGTTTTAGGCCCAAATACCATTAATATTATAGAATTTAGGCCCTAAAACCCTATTATTTGGGTCCTCGGACCCTTAGGAATATTATAGATAGCTACCTAGGCGCTTGGGGACTTAGCACCAACACTCCAAATCCTGAAACTTCGAGAGTCCAAACCCTAAAACTTCGAGAGTCCCGAAAAAATCGGGAACCCACATTCCGAACCTGTTATTTGTTTGGGACTTGTTGCCAACACTGCCCTGAGTTCGAAAAGAGGACACAAGCCTGCCGGTGCGGCTGATGGCCGCTGCGGCCTACCTCCTTCCGCTGCTCGATGCTTCGCGCAACTTGGCTGGGGTTAAGGGTTCAGGGTTGTTGGGTTGAAAGTTAAGCTGTACCGCGCAGAACCCGAGGAGTTCTGTGTTGGATCAGCCTAGGGGTTGTGAGGGTTATATAGGGTTCTATCAAGGTAACTATAGGGGCTATATAGGGATACATGGGGATAAGGGTTTGGGGCTTTAAGTCTTGGAGCTTTGGAGCTCGAACTGGGAAGCGGATTACGGAGCTCAGGGTTTTCATAGAGTAACTTTCGGACACAAGGACAAAGATACCTAAATGTTACGGGTTTAGGGTTTAGGGTTAAAGCCAGTTGCTAATGGGTACATGTGGATTTCCTCAATTTCCTAAAGCCTAAACCCTAAACTCTAAACCCTACATCTGTCCTACAGAATGGCTCCTCATACAAACGGGTCCCTATATAGATTTCTCCATGTTGAGAACAGAAATTCAGGATTAGTCTACCTACTTAGATACCTAGTTTTGCATATATATATATAGAGAGAGGATATCAGACATCAAGTTAGGTACCCTCAGAAAGGGGAAGGGTTAAAGGGTCTAGGTAGGGTTCAGAAGTTTAGGGTTTTTGGATGAGCTGCTTGCAAGGCTTGGGATTTAGGATCAACATCTGGCCCCTTGTGGTGCAGATGAGGTCAGGGTTTAGGGCTTGATGAGGTTTAGGGTTGTGTCAGCTAGGGACATGTAGACTCGAGGAGGTATGGAGGAATATTAGACCGAAGGTCGTGCGGGATTGATTGGCCATCAACGCCATAATCCCTCAACCCTAAACCTGAACCCTATACATCCCTGAAAGCCCCTCAAAAGGTTTGCTAGTGCAACTGGCCATGAGCCTCCAAAAGATCCCTAAACCCTAAATAAAGCCCTAGACTCTGAACCCTAAACCCTAAACGCCGCAAAGCCTCAACCCTGATCCAGAGTAGGCAATCCTCTCCCAAAGGCAGTCAGTCATTTCCTTGGCTTAATCTATCCTATGCGTTCTAACTCGTATTTGGGGGTAGATAGAGGGACCACTGTAACCTTCTGTCCTGACAGAAGGAACCCCGGAGCCTACCCCCAGGTGGTCCAAGTACCCAATAATTAGGTCCCATTAAAGGGGCTTTATAGGGTTTAGGGTTTAGGGTTTAGGGATATATAGGGTTTAGGGCTTAGGGATATTTAGGGTTTAGGGTTTAGGGTTAAGGGATAAAAGGGGTTTAGGGTTTAGGGGTCCATGTACCCAATAATTAGGTTCTTGTGTGTTGGGCAATAGTGATTATAGTGCAGGTTTTGGGTAAGTCGAAAATTATTGGGTAATTGGACCCTTAGAGACCGAGAAACACAGCGCATGCCTTGGGTGGCCTGAGGCAACCCTAACCCTACCTGGACCCCAAAAGTATGTAAAACATGGCCTTCATGGCTATTATTATTCTTACTATGGGTTTAGGGGGCCGTCATTTTACATACTCTGTGGGTTTAGGTAATATTGAATTCCCATTGGTGCGGGGGTCCCCAAGAAAGTAAAGTTTTTCGAATATGATGTTTGACCCATATTGTGATTTGGGGGTCGCAATAAGGTAAAGATTTTTCTGCCGCAAGAGGTCTAGGAGAAGGTTTGACGAGGTCAAAATGCTTTCGGGTTTAAAGCCTGGCCTTTACATGAAAAGGACAGGCTCTATTACCAGTCGCATCTGGAATTTGATGCCACCAAAACAGTCGATTTCTCATTAAACCGCTGGTTTGAACAGGTTAGTTAGGCAATCAAATTCCCATCTATGCCCCTTCAAGCGGCTTGAATAATTGCCCGAAATCATAGTCCCGGATTCTTTAAGATAGGTCTAGTGTAGAGTACCTCTGATACATCCGAATTGTACTGCTCCTGCAGTACACACTTTCTGTAGCCTGCACGTAACCCCGTTACAAGTAAATCTTCTACCTTCTTTTCCATTTTATTCTCCATGACTGGTAATTACTTAGTAGCTGGAGAAGCGCTGACTTACATCAAACCGCAAAAAAACCCTAAGCCCTAAACCCTAAACCCTAAACCCTAAACCCTTTCCTGAGGCTTTGGCGTTGCTCTCACCCTGTTGAAGCCAGAGCTTGCGCCATTCTTCTCGGTGCTCATGGCACCTTTGCCTGCATTCACACGCTGGCTTAGGCTTTCGGGTTAAGGGTTTATGGTTTGGGTTTGTTGCGTAGGGTTTAGGGCTTAGGTCCCGTAAGCCCTACACCCTCAACAGACCCGTGCGGGGGGACCTAGAATGAGGATTTTCGCATTTTGGGATCTATGTTGGGGCCCGTCAATTTATGAAGAAAACGACCATCTACCCGGGCATTACAAACCCAGAGTAAAGGAATTATTGCTTCATGACAGACGAAGTAAGGCGAACCCCAAGGGAGTTGCCTTCTGGGTCCTATTTAATACATGGGATGCAATAGACGCACGAACCATAGCCTAAACTCCCTAAAGGGGGTTATATAGGGGAGGACATTGGGGAGTGTTTAAGGGCTTATAAAGGGTGATACTAAGAGTTAGAGTATGGCTCACATAAAGACTTTCCAGGGTTGAGGGCCTACAGCCCCAGACCCTGAACAGGTTTCAATCTTGGATTAAAGGGCTAGCGCAGCGCTCTGTAGCGTGCTGCTGGTTAGGGTTTGGGGTTTAGGCTATACCTAAACCCCGAAAAGTATGTAAACTAATGGCCCTAACCCACAATAATAGCCATAAAGGCAATTATTTTACATAATTTTGGGGTCCAGGTAGGGTTTAGGGTTTAGGGAATTTTGCTTGCAGGCGGAGTTTCGGACTTCACCCTTCAGTGTAAGCCCTAAAACCCTTCCCCCTAGACCACACAGTGAGCTAGAGTCTTAACTCCTGGAAGGGAGGGATACAAGGGGGTATATAGGGGACTACTAGAGGGCTTATGAAGGGAGATGCTAGGAGTTTAGACGATAGCTTGAAATCCTCCAGCACATCTAAAACCCATTTTAAGTAGAAGATCCCATGCTAATGCAAGCCGCCCTACTGCCCCTCCCCCGAAACAAGATTCAAACCCCAAACCCTAAACCCAGATTCAACTAGGCTTTGGTAGAGAAAGGGAGCAAAGGTGGTGAAGTGTACCTACCATAGGGTCCAGGGTTTAGGGTTTATGGTTTAGGGTAGCTGGGTTGCTGTTAAGGAACTTAATCTAAGCTACTGTATTGGGGAAACCCTATTACTAACTATATATATATATGTATACACCCATTTCTTCAGGGACTTAATCTAAGGTACTATATTAAGTAAACCCTAGTATTACCACATATACCCATTATTCTAACTTACCTTTCTGGAAATCCTATCAATTGCTACATATATATATATACACACACCCATTATTGTAGTTTGATTCAAGTTCCTTAACTGCAACCCTAAACCCCTACACCCTAAAACCCTAAAACCCTAAATCCTAACCAATAAATGCTTCAAAGACTGGCTTGTGAGGCGCCAATGACCCTGCTCAATGCCTTCCCATTCGGCTTAGGTGCCCGGGCTAACCTTGGTTTAGGGTGTAGGGTTTAGGGTTTAGGGTCCTTGTTGATGTTGAACACCTTGCATGACCCTACGTACCTTATGCTAAGGGAATGTATCGTAGTATAGTATAGCACAGTACAGTATAGTATAGTATACTATAGTAGGGTCGTGCAGGACTTTTAGTATCAACCGACTGTCTATAGGGTTGAGGGTCCAGGTCTTGCAGGGCCAGGGGGACGTAGTAAGAAGGTAGGAACTGCGGATTACGGGGTGTCTATGGCTTACAGGGCCCATTCGTATACTTATAAAGAAATGCTACGCCACGCGACTCTCCAAATAGGGCCTATGTTACAGACCCTAAACCCTAAACGAGGTGTGAGAGTGTTCGTCAGGATTTGGGCAGCCCCGAAATAAAAGAAATAAAAAAAAGATCATGGTCATAATATGGGGGTTTCATTACGGGTACCCTTTTTAGGGAGCCCCATAATGGGGATCATAGTATATTGAGGGTCACATAGGGGTACCCAAATTTGGGGAACATACCATATAATACTTACAAGGCCCTTGTTTGTATCTCAGTGGTGTTTAGTAGGGAATTAGGGGATATAATCCCCACTAGATCTATTCCCTTATTCTCCGTTAACCACCAGGAAGGTATATATAGCGAAGGCAGGCTTGGGCAGCTATTTGGCCCTGAGCTATCAGTCAGCACGGTTAGAAATTACCTAAACTCCAAAAGTATGTAAAACAATAGCCCTAAACCTTTAAAAACCGCCTAAAAGGCGATTATTTTACATACTTTTGGGGTCCAGGTAGTTTTCAGGGACTCGGCCCAATGGAATGGCATAGGCGAGTAGCATTTGCCATTAGGGGCTAGGGTTCCGGAATGTCGTCGTATTCAAGGAGTATAGTTCATAAAGCTGATTTGGGGCTACCTTGGTCATTCAACAGAAATTGGTTACCTTAGCCCAAGATTGGGTGAAAGCAGGCTACAGTTATGGGCCAACTATAAACCTTAAATCTACAGGCTTTCGGGTCGCGTTTACTGCTCAGGTGTTCGGGGTCCGGCGATAGGCAAATCTAAGGGTCCAAGGACCCAAATAATAGGGCTTTAGGGCCCAAATACTACGGAATTAATGGTATTTGGGCCCTAAAACCCTATTATTTGGGTCCTTGGACCCTTACGGCAAGGGTCTTGAGGTTGGCATTTGGGTTTGTGAAGCCCCAGAATTTTTATTTGTATTTTAAAGGTTCAAGGCATCTGCTTGCTGCTCCTCCACGTAACCTGTACCTGGACCCCCAAAAGTATGCAGAATAATGGCCTTTTAGGCTATTATTAGGGGTTTAGGGCTATTATTCTACATACTTTTGGGGTTTAGGTAGTCTAACCTCCCTAAAAGGGTTATATAGGCCTGGACTATGTAGTTTTCCTATTGTAGGGCTTATTAAGTCGGATACTAGGAGTTTAGATTGTAGCTCATGTATCAGGGGCAAAACAGTCCCGTCTATGCAATTCGTAATGGTGAAAGAGTTGTATCAAGCGAAGGCCTAAGGGTTTAAGTACAAAACTTGCCCGCAAAATAACTGTACCTTAGCACCAAAAGATTACCCAAAGTCCAGGCAACTACATAAATATTGGGTGTCTACAGTTCCCAAAAGTGGGCCTAACTCGGGTTACCCTAGCAGAACCATGGTGAGAATCCCAAATGGAATGAGTCCTCTCCCCCTAATGAGAAGCTGTTCACCCCCTAGTAACAACGAATGTTCTTAATTGTATGACAGTTTTGAGGTCCCAAGCCCTAAGCCCTAAACGCTGTTAGTCAGCAAGCTCTGTGAACTTGCGGGTTGTTCTGGACGCGGATCCCCGAACCCCAAAGCCAAAACCAAAAAGACTAAACATGAGCTATATCCTAAACTCCTAGTATCCCCCTTAATAACCCCTATAATGCTCCCCTATATAATCTCTATACAGACCCCTCAAGAGTTTAGACTATAGCTCACATTAACTTCTGGAGGGCTTTACGTGTTAGGTTCCTAGGTTTAGTTCTGAAGGTTTAGGGGAGGTTAGGGTTTAGGGATTTAGGGCCTAGCTTTGTATGTTTCTTCGGAGTTTTTTTTCAGAAAGCGTCAGGTCCACGGAACCTGAAAATTGATGGCATGCAGCCATACTTCTGGGGTGGCTGTGGTCTGCGGGTTTAGGATTTAGAATTAGGGCTCAGAACCCAGTCTTGAAAGCCTGAACCCCAGATTTGAAGCTTTAAACCCTAAGCACCAAGTCTTGAGCCCTAAATCCCCAACCCTGAATCCTACCCCCCAGACACTAAACCCTAATCCCTAGCTCCAAAAGAAGGGTGTTAGGATCGGAGGCCAGCCAGGTCCACCCTAAACCCTTACCTAAATCCCCAAAGTATGTAAAAAATAATGGCCCTGACCCCATAAGAACAGCCATAAAGGCCATTATTTTACATACTTTTGGGGTCCAGGTAAACCCTTAGTTGATGTCGACTAGCTCTGTAGCCGAAGAGTAGCTTGCAGAAACAGGTGCAATTGGACACCCCAACCCTAAATCCCCAAACGCAGAAGCCTAAGCCCTACAGCCCTAAACGCTCAAATGCTAGACCCTAAAGCCCTAAACCCTAAACACCTAAACTCTGAAATACTAAATCCTAGACCAAAGCCCTGAAACCAAAAACCATAAACCCTGAAATTCTGAATCCTACACACAAAATATTAGACCCTAAACCCTACACCCCAAGCCCTAAATCCTAAACCTTAAACCCTAAAACTTAAACCCTAAAACGTAGACCCTAGACCTTAAACCATAAACTTCACCCTGGGCCTGAGGTTTCCTTGCCATTTTCTTCACGATGCAGAGCATTGCGGCCGACACCAACAACCCTGCGCTGATCCGATTCAACATGAGGCGGTTTAGGGTTAAGGGTTTATGGCTTGGGTTTATAAGGTTTAGGGCTTAGGGCTTAGGGTCCACGTACGCAATACTTCGGTCCCTTTAAACAGGGTATGATATTAGGAATTAATAAGATGATGTTGGTGAGTATCTCTTATATGGATACTGAGGAGCTTTTGCATTTCGTTGTTTGCTGAAATTTGGGTTGTAGTACCCTAAAACCTAATCCCTGACAGTGGGGGCTCTGTTTCAACAATCGGTGCGGGAGTAGAGGTGAGGGTTCTCGTTTACAGGCTCTGGGGGTTTAGTGTTTAGGGGCTTGGGGGCCAGGGTTAGGGTTTAGTGGTTGAGGGTGTAGGAGTTTGGGGTTGAATTCAGTTCAGTTAACCTTTCGTCTCTGTGACGTGTCTGGAGCACTGCACAAACAGCCCAAAGCCCAAGTAACCAAATATCATGGGTTCCCCTACTGTTCCTCCCTAGGTTCCCTTTTGTCAAAGTGCGTTGCGGGTAATTAGGATGGGTAGTATAAAGGGGATGGTGGGGGGACATGAGAACAATTAATCCCCAAGGGTCCATGCAGCTATACCGACCCAAAAGTCATCATGTGGTAACCTCTCTGGGACAGAAGTATATTCGATATATGCCTACATGGAACGGGGCTTTAGGTTGTGGAACGCTATAGTACTTCGGCATCTAAACCCACTTGGGCTCCAACATGCTACAGTTGTTTGGAAAATTCAGGCATGGGAACCCTGAACCCTAAACCCTTGTGTACACCCAAAACCCCAAGCCCTAAACCCTGCATAGACCCTAAACCTGCAGCCCTATGGGTTCTTCCTTGATTACAGCTATTTAGAAGTAATTTGAGTTAATTCGGGCTGATTAACTGGAAACCTAGGCGTAGTAGCAGGGGAACCCATAGGTGGTGTGGTTTAGGGGTCATGCAGGGTTCACAGGGAAAGTTTCCCTGCATCACGGGCTCTTTGGAGTTTAGGGCTTAGGGTTTGGGCGTTTTAGTCTTGATGATGTTTTTGGAACCAATGAGAAAATATGCTTCATGTTCGGTGTGGCAGACATGTTTCGACTGCCTTAGGTTATGGTGGAGCGTTCGGGTTCAGGGTTAAAAGCTTTGGCAGAATCTCACAACAGGCCGACAGATAGTCTCGGTTGCCTGCACCTATGCTTCGTAGAAGGTTGTCCAGGTTTTGAGAAGCATGCAAGGTTTGCGTACTGCTGGCTACCCATACAGCTCTCTGTTGACGCAGCAGTGTGAGGATTCAGTGATGAGGGTCGAAGGCTTAAACTGTAAGATCCAGGCGTACTGGTTCTGAGCAGGGAATGAGGGAACAGAATGCCAATATAATCCCTGTATAAGGTATTCCCTCATGCCCTACTAACCCACAGTAAGCGCGTTAAGGGCAGTTTAGAGAGAGCTCTGGGCCCTTTTTGATTAAAGCTGGTTTGTTTTATGAAGAAGAACATGTTGGGAATCTGTCTCTAACAGCAGGCCAGGATCCTCCTTGTACCCATAAATAGGGCCCCTCAACCCTATAAACACTTTACACCATGGGGCTGTATGGTCCCTAATAGGGGGTAGAGGGCAGGAGGAGGGTCTAGGGATAGGGTACTGACGTAGAGACTTCTAAAATCGTTGGCCTAGTAAGACGTTCATGGGTTTAGGGTTTATGGGTTTAGGGGTTAGGGGGTCAGGGTCTGGGGTTTACGGGTTTACGGGTTTAGGGTTTAGGGTCTAAATCGATTTGACACCAGCACCGCTGCTGGCAAGTGTTGGAATGAAAGCCCTATCCCTTCATTAGCGAATATATCCTAAATGGTACCAGGAGCCTAATATGATTTAAGGTATATTCCCTGCTTAAGGGATACTGGGCCTAAACCTTGAACTCCAAACCGTGAACCCCAAACCCTAAACCATAATTAAGGGATTGGGCCCTAAACCCTATAAACCATAAGCCTAAACCATATATGCCCCTGTTTTGGGACATTGTGCTTTTTGGGAAAGTGCTATGCGCTGTGGCCCTGTTGTGGGTGCTGGCGGCTGGGCTGGGGACCTTTGCTGAGGGAGCACCTGTAACCCCAATTACCTACACATCTAGGGTTAAGGGTTCATAATAAGTTGTACCTACTACATATTGGGGTTACTGGGGGTTTGCTGGGGGGTTAATAGGGGCTACTCGGGGCTTAATAGCGGTTACTGGGGGGTAACTAGGGTTACGATGCGGTTTATAGGGGTTGGAGGGCGTAAGCGATGTGTAGAGGCGGCCGCCGGCGTTTGCCCAAAGGTTTTGGATCAGCATATGCTTTCCGCCTGTGTGCAATATCTGCTGACCATCCTGGAATGGCATGTCCGCGTGCCGCATACTCAGCGAAAGTGCCGTTGCAGGCGTTGCTAAAGAGCTTTCCGTACCAGGATTCCTCATTGAACATGCAACAGTGCAAGACCATGGTTCGCGAACAATATGTGATGGACACGGACCAGCCTACATATGGGCCATGCTGGACAATACCTCAATGTACATGCTGGCCCCCGGCGTGGTCTATCTTTGAAGGCGAGTCCTCGATGTTACTCGTAAGCTTGGCGCGGCTGGCAATCTCTAACTAGGTAGGAGAACAGCCAGATTACGAGCAGATTCTCACCTATGTCCCCATGCAAGGTAACACAAGTGCTTCGTAATGTACATGGTAGTGTCCCATAATACGGGGACCCCAATATAGACCCCAATAACTATTATAAATCCTCATTACTTGGACACCAAAAGTATCAAAAATAGTGGCCTCTATGGCTGTTATTGTGTATTGCGGGTTTAAGGCTATTGGTATTGTTTTATATTTTTGGGTTCAAGTATAGAGACCCCCCCCACCCCAAAAGCGACTCTACCTAGCTAGGATAACTGGCTTTGTTTGCATCAAGAAGTGAAGGCCAGCAGCATAAGCTGGTAAATGCTACAACTCTAAGCCTACTAGGGTTTAGGGTTTGGGGGTTTAGAGTCTATGGAGGTTTAGGGTGTAGGGCTTTGGGGATTTGGGTTCAGGGGTTTGGAGCTGAGTATAAGTTTAGGGTTATTAACACCCCTTCTCTGTCCATGGAAAACTCTGGCACTAAAGCGGTCTGCCTGCCACCAAAGATATCTCATAGGAGGACCCCCCACCCTGTAATAGTGGTATAATAAGAATTTAAGAGGACCCGAATATATTCCCTATTATCCCTTATAGTCACTATTACTGGGCGGGGGGGTCCACCCAAGATATCTCATATGTAGCTGCATGGAGAAACTCTAGAACCCGGTTTAGGGTTTAGGGTTTGATCCCCTTATCGCGAGTAACCCCCATTTGAGCCAAAGTCTAAACTCCTGAAAGGGGGTAATATAGGGGATTATATAGGGGACTACTATAGGGCTTATTAAGGGGGATACTAGGAGTTTAGACTATAGCTCATTTGGCCTTTTGTTTTAAGATACTGCCTTGGACATCATGCAAGATTGTCGCGCGTTGACTTCCTGGAGCCCGAAAATCCTTGCAACTCTGTTTCGGCTTAAGAGTCTCCAAGTTTCGTTGATGTGGGTTGAAGTTTCACGCTTACTAAAGTTCAGGGGCCCAATGAACACACGCCTAACGCCAAGCTCATTTTCCTTCGCGTGTTTTACTTCCTCAAATGGAGAACTTTGAGCTGGTTTTATTTGTGTATTTGGTTTTACTAAGCACATTGCCCCACACTTGAAGGCGCAAAAGGAAGCATTACGCTTTTTTAAGCCCCATCCCCTAGATCTACTATGCTCATTCTCATGCAGATTACTTGAAGGATTATATTCGCTTGGGCACGGGGAAAAGCTTCTTCAGCGCAAGCTCTAAACCCTTCGCAAAGCTACCAATGCTCTTGATACCTGAAGGCAGGCAATTCAGTTGGACGTGATGCTCTTTGTCCCAGTCTCCCGGCCTTCAGATGTTGATACTGGGGTATTGCGTAAGCCCTTTCCCTCTGTGGGGGTCCCAAGTTCTTTACAAAACGAAGCTATAAGCTATACCCCAACAGTGGGTTGATAAGTCGGCTGCTGGGCTAAATTCGCCACGTGAGCTACTGCCAACATCAGGCTTATTAAGGGATACTGAACAGTGGACATAGGGGTCACTCTTGTTGTGTAGCATAGTCCCTCATATTCAGCCCATTCTTTGTACTGCGATCTTTGTACTGTGAGCAGTCCACTGGCCTCCCTCATATAGTCCCTAATGAGGAACCCATGTCCATTAAACGAAATATGTAGAAAACCAATTTCAAATAATGGCAGTAGCTCACTTGATTATGAGGGCCTGAGTACCCGAGTAGTACCCATTTCCCCTCACGTTTTTGGGGGTCTTCTTATTAAAGGTGAACATTAGGAAAAGGGTACCCTTATTGTTCAGGGGTTACTGGGCAACGCAGGGGCGATCCATCTTCTCATGTCTTCGTATCGACAGGCAAGAAAACACGAGCCATAATCTAAACTCCCAGTATTCCCATATAGAAGTCCCATATATGTATATATAATCCCCTATAAACGCTGCTCTGATGATTTTTGACCCTAAACCCTAAGCCCTCAACTCTATATAATCCCTTTATAAAGATCTATAGCCCCCCTTTAAAGAGTTTAAATTATGGCTGACATGAACATCCCTGAGCTGATGGGGTCCTTGAGCAAGGACAGGTCTGCTTTAAGCTGAACCCTGTACATTGGGGTCGGGCCCCGAACTACTAATAAGGGCTTAGGGTGTAGAGTTTAGGGTATAAAGGCAAGATATAAAGATAAAGATATATATATATATATACATATACACATATATTTCGGTTTAGTGCTTTGTTATACATATGTATAGGTGGACCTTAGTTTAGTGACATTGCCTCTAGCCTTGTGGTCGTTATTAGCGGGCGGGAGCCCAACCTATAAACCCTCAGAACGGTATGCCGTGTTTTGGTGGTTGGTGTTTGGAAGTTCGGATGCAAATCGTAGGAGGACCCCCACTCCCTACCCACCCTGTAAGCGTGGTAAAATCGGAATTTAAGAGGACGTTAGTGTAATCCTCATTATCCCTTATAGCCACTAGTACAGGGTGGGGGGGGTCCGCCTAGAGCAAGTCGCACAACCCCGGCAGAGTTTAGGGTTTAGGGTGTGTGGTCCGTCTTTTTTATGGTAGCTCTCAATGTGCCATGCCATTTTTGGGGTTCATTTGCTCTTCACAAGAGGCGGTCAGTGTTATTGCTTTCAAGGGTGTCAGTTGTGCACTCCTGAAGACCACAAGACGCGCCCTCCCCAAGCTAATCTGGCATCTGCTTCAGAAGGACCATCTCCTTTATAGAGCAATTCTTACAATTCCATGCTATACCTGAAGGCTCCAAACAACCCAATGGTGGTGGTGTATACATAGACTTGAGGGCCCCATGTCTGCATCATTGAGCCGGGATGGGTATACTCTCCCCTATTTTCCCCTACATAGACCCGACACCCTGAACCCTGTAAACCCTAAGCCCGAAACCGTAAACCCTACAAGGGTCCCTGGCTCTGTAGATTTCCATGCTACTTCGGGGGGAGGCGCGACTCCTCGACCCCGAGCCCCTTATGTACTTTCCGTTTAGGGTTTTTGGGCTAAACTCTTTAAGTGGGGAGTGACATAGGGGATTATGTAGAGGACTACTACAGGGGTTATTCAGCGTTTCCTGGCTCAAGGAACCTCGGGTCTCATAATGAGGATGTCTTACGACCCTCTCTTGAGGTGGTAGAGTTTTCTATTGAAACGTGAAGATGAGAGCATCATGAGAGCGCCGCGGTTATACGACCCAGCGAACACAGGGTGGTTCTGCGAACCTCCTTTCATGGGCTGTACGCGTCATATAAACTTTGGATATGCGACGCTGGTCCTGGTCATTTTCCCCTGACCGCTGAGCAATGGAGATGGATGAGGGGCGTCCTGGCAGAAGCAGCTTTTGCTTCCACCTTTACGGAGAGGGGCGGGCATCTGAACCCTACAACCTAAAAAACTTAAACCTGAAACCCTAAACCCTAATAAACCCTGAACCTTAAACCCAGAACCCGAAACCGGAGCCATGACGCCTATGCCCCAAACACGAACCGCCCAAACCCAAAGCCCAGCACTTAATCCCTAAAACTTTACTCCTAAACCGTTTTAGGGCGCTTAGGGTTTGGGGTGTTTAGGGTCTTAGGGTAAGGAAAATCCTAAACCTTGAGCCGCAAGGCTCCAACTAGCCGAATGTAGACAAGAAAGATAGAGTTTGGGGCCACATGTAGGCAAAATTATGCGTTTACCGGAAACCTCAAGTCCAAACTAAGCCCTAAACCCATCACCCTAAGCCCTAAACCCTACGCCCTAAACCCCAAGCCCTAAACCCATGACCCTAAAGCCTAAAACCCCAAGTTTAGGGTTTGGAGTTTAGGGTAAGCTCTAAACCCTAAGCGCTACACCTACGCCTAAACCCCAAGCCCAGAACCTCAAACTTGCTCAGGTTATCCTAGGAATTATTGGCGAGGCTCTGCAGTCCTATTGGGAGGCCCGTTGCGGTTTAGGGCTTATAGGATGCAGGACTAGGACCTACGTTTTAGGGTTTGGGGGTTCAGGGGTTAAGGGTTTGGGGTGCAGGATTTTGAGTTACTTTAGGCCGTAGGGTTCAGGGTTAAGTGGTAGAGAGCTCAGGGCTCAAAAGGGTTTGGGATCGTTCCAGGGTTGCTGCTAAGCAGCTTTCAACCTATTATATACTGTTCTAGGAGATGGGTCCATGATAAGTAAGATGGGTTCCTTATACTTGTAGGTAACTGTCTCCATGCTCCTTGACAGCCAGCCCAGTTTGGGTTCAGGAACTATGCCACAAGAGCTATCGCAATGGGGGAATTCTAAAGGTGAAGGTAGGGTTTAGGGTTTAGGGTTTAGGGCCGTTTTGGGGCGACCCTGATCGAAGTGAGGTTACTACTGCTCATGCAAAAAAAACCTGCATGACCTTCTACTACAATACCGCAATTCCAGAGTTAAACCCTAAACCCTGAACCCTAAGCCCTAATTCCTAAACCCTAAACCGTAAGTACCCAATAACTAGGTACTTGGCTTTTTGGGGTAATAGCAAGTCTAGTGCAGGTTTTAGGTAAGTATATGATAATGAGGTACTTGGACCCTTAGGGTTAGGGCCATGCAGGATTGGTAGCTTGCACCGTGTTATCCAGGAGCTGGACCCAGATGCTTTAAGTTAGGGAACCCTCAGGGTCCAAGGACCCAAATAATACTGTAGGGTCCCCTGAAAGGGGTTATAGGGGGATATATAGGGATATCTGGGGACTAGATAAGGGTATATAGGACCCAAATGATAGGGTTTTAGGGCCCAAATACAATTAATATTATAGTGCTTGGGCGCTACACCCCTCAAGGACCCTTAGGGACTGGCATAGGCCTGGGCTTCGTGACGTGCAGGACTTGGGGGTTCAGGGTTTCGCTGTTTTTGCCTTCACAAGTCTATACTTAGTGGTTTAGGGTTTAGGGTCCAGGGTCTGACTGTAGGGGTTTGGGTTTATGATTCCGGGCTTGAGGGGAGGTACGACCGTTGCTATGATCATTAGCTGCGCTATGCTTGGATGGTGCATCTTCTGTGGAGCTTCACCAAAAGCATCGGACCCTGCAACAGTTCATGTTCATGTTGAATGTAACAATGCTGGCTATCAGAAGCTCCAGGAGCATCGTTCGATTTCTGCATACCATTTGGTCCAGTACCGCGTAGCATTCAGGGAATTTTTTGCTCTAGGTTGTAGACTTTCAGCTGATGATATGGGAGTTTTCAAGACGTCAGGCGCGCGCCTCCCTAACGTGGCCCCAGATATGATCTAGAAAGACTACCATCACAGAAGTCCCATGTAACTGCGAAACGCTTCTGAACCCTAAGCCCGGAACCCTGAGCCCT
>CAJNIZ010036313.1:0-10285 GCA_905231905.1 Symbiodinium pilosum | reverse complement strand
GGTCCCTCCTAAAGTCCTTAGATGGTCGAGAAAGCCCAAGCTCGGATCGCCACCTTTGAAATGCCAAGAGGACCAGATGAGTGAAGGGGCTTGAGGGTTTAGGGTTAATAAGGGTTTAGGCTTTAGGTTTTGGGGCTTATAGGGTTTAGGGTTTAGGGAACCCTGAAACCTAAATCCTCAACCTTTAGGGCTCAGGGTCTCCAAGGGTTAGTCCTCAAAAGAAGCCTGCAGCAGTAAACGCTGCACCCCCAAAACCACAAACCAACACATACGCCTAGACTGCAAGAACGTCAGAAAATCTTGACATTGACGAGGCATGTTGGGGACTCAAGTTTGTCCAAAGGCTCCAGGAACATGTTGAGAGAGAGAGAGAGAGGGAGATGTATATATATATATGTATATATGTATCTCTCGCTCTCCTCTCTCTTTTCTATCCGGACCCAAAGTACCTAGCGGGAAGTTAGCCCTTGAAACCCCCAACCCTAAACCCTAAACCCTCTGATCCCTAGACGACAACTAAAATCTATACACCTTCTCCACGAGCCTATGAAGCCTAAACTCATAGACTCCAAGAATGACCCCCGCAAGGTATACGTTTTAGGGTTTAGGGTGTAGTGTTGTAATGGTATGATAGTTTGCTTGCGTTGTAAAGTGTTCTAGCTTCTCGGTATGAGTTACTGTCAATATTAGTGTCATTCAGGGGCCCTTAAGAGTGGCCATTCTTGAAGTCCAAAGCATATGAGCAATAGTCTAAACTCCTTAAAGGGGGGTTATATAGAGGAGTATATAGTGGACTGTCATAGGGTTTGTACGGGGGATACTAGGACTTTAGATTATATAGCTCATATGCAATAATATGGGTACCGGGAGATCCGGAGCTCAGGAAGAAGGTTTGCCGGCAACGGCTTGAATAAGTAAAGTATCCCTAGTATGCAGGGAGGGGGACAAGTTAGGTGTCCCCTTTTTGGGGGTTCTTGAAGCAAGGATGTGTGAAAGTAGAATTGCCAGGCTTTGGCGCCTTAGTGGACGATAGTACGATGTAGCTCTCCTGCAAGTACACCAACTGATGCATTTTTCGTACCTGAAGGTACATTAGAACATTCCCTAAACCTCGAACCCTTAACCCGAAATCCCTATCCTTTCCCCATCTTTCCCCCAAACCTCCCAAAGTTTATGGGTTCAACTAGTACCCCCCTCTATACTACCCCCTCTAGGCTCCCCCCTTAAGCTTATTTAGGGATAATTAGGCTTAATTAAGGTTAATTAAGGGGGAACCTAGGGGTGTAGTATAGAGGGGGGTACTAGTTGAACACATGAAAAGTCGGTCGTGCAGGTGGAGTTGACCGGGATCAGCGCCGTATGCTCCGGAGCGGTGTTCCTCACCATGCTGACCTTCGTCCTGCCCCTTGGCTTACCCAGAGGGTCCACGTACCCAATAATTAGGTCCCTTTAAAGGGCTATATAGGGTTCAGGGTTTAGGATTTAGGGTTTAGGATTTAGGGTTTAGGGTTTAGGGTTTGGGGGGGTCCAAGTACCCAAGAATTAGGTACTTGGGTTTAGGGTAATAGTAACTATAGTACAGGTCTTGAGCAAGTATATGATTATTAGGGACTTGGACACTTAGGGTTAGCAGCTGAGTACCCAGAAAGGGAAACTAGGGTTTTGGATTTAGGGTGTTTAGGGAATAGGGCTTATATGTTTAGAGTTCAGGGTTTAGGGATTCAGGGAATATACCGGCCCTAAATATCCCTAAATGATCTAGGATCCATGACATGATGTAAGGTTTAGATAGGGACATTGGGCTTTTTGGGGTTAGGTTTCAGGTTTCAGGTTTAGGCTTCAGGTTCAAAAATATCGGGAATATGATCCTTAAGCGAACCCAATAGCACTTTGAATCCCTGCATAGCCGCCTGGGGTTTCTACGGTACCCCCGCTCTGAGAAACCCCGGTGTGAGCCTACAATCATTTAAAAGTTAACCTTGCTTGCGGCTAGGGATTCGAGGATTATGCTGCGCACTCTGTTTTTTTAGAGCTTAGTCGTCTCAGCGATTCGAGGTTCCGAGTATCTAGGTCTCATATGCCACAGTCTGCATTGGTTTTCCTACCTGAAAGGCCAATGCCGGGGCACGTGGAATTTTAGGGGTTTAGGGCATAGGCCTCAGGGTTTGGGAGTAGGGTTTTCGGAACATGTGGGCAGATATGTCACCTTGGTATAGGGCTTGCCATCTTATGCCTGCCTATGGGCGTCTATCTAGGCTCACATAAGGGAACTTTCTTAACACTATCCCTACATAATCCCTACAAGGATAACAGCAGCCCCTGCATAAAAACCTAAAAACCCTGAACCCTCAACCCTAAACCTATAGGACGCGAAAGCCCTAAACCCTAAACCCCTATATACTGTCAGCCTTCAATGTTCCTTGTTTTTCTTCTACCCGGTGTTGGATCTGTGGAGAGGCCGGGAGGACTCGGCAGTTGAAGATTCTAGAAAGGAGGCTCAGGTTTTACTGTAGGGTTTAGGGTTTCCGGGTGTAAGGTTAAGGGCTTAGGGTTTAGGGTTTGGTATGGCCAGAGACACCCCCAATAGCCCAAAGTACGGGATATCTATCTATAGACCCTTGACTTAATCGCTTTGTGGCACCAAATCTCAAGTCTTCGTGCCTTGGACTCGGGATTTCTCAAGCCCTACTGTCTTTGGACTAGAGTACCCGAAGCCCAGGGTTTAGGGTTTAGGGTTTGAAAGTTCAGGACTTTTTGAAGAAGTTCACATCATAGAGGGTGGTGCCAAGAGCAGGGATGCGGAAGCCTGTCCCAACAAGGATGAACCTTGTGCCGTAACCAAGAGAAATCTAAGCACTAATGCCCCAAACCCCAGAACCTCAGACCTCAGACCCTTAACCCTCAAGCCCCAAACCTTCGGGGAGCCCAAGCAGACGCTGCGTTAATCTCTTCTTCCAGGTATTCAGTTGGCATGACGCTTCTCGGGGAGTATCCCCAGGGCATTCCGATTGCTTCCGAACCTTTGCTGCACTATACCCAGAAAGCCCAACGTCCCTTGATTAAGGAATGTACCTTAAATTTCAGTAGGAACCCTAGTATCATGTAGGCTATATGGTAGTTTCCCAAAATAAGGGGACCCCAATGTAGACCCCAATATACTATAGTCCTTATAATGGGGACCCCCAAAAAGGGTACCCCTAATATTGGGAAACCCCTATATATTCGCTATAGACAATGGATATTGGGCTTCCTGGGTTGAAGCAGCTCAGACGCTTGGAGTGTCAGTCTTCGTCAGCCCTTAGCCCAATCCCTGAGGGTCAGCCATACAATAAGCATACGCCTCGCGGCTCTTATGCAATAAGTCGTTCTGAAGATTTTTGGGGGTCTATGGTATTCGTTGGACCCTCGTGGTGTAGCCTGACCCCAAACCCTAAAGCCTAAATCCATCCCTAGACCCTAAATACCTTCATGGTGACCTTGCAGGGAATATTCTGGTCCCTAAGACCGGGAGGTTCTTGCTCCAAGGCTCCTACTTTGAGGGACCGGGGACCAAGGTTTAGAGTTTAGGGAACACTGTAGCCAGCCCCTCCGCCTAAGATTACCACCCCTTCTTTGACTAGTTCCAAATTCACTGTAGATGGCAGACCAGAAAGGGGGAACATTGAAACCCCAAACCCTAGGGGAGTTAATAACTTTGAGAGGGGATGACGCCGGCTATAACCCCCCTGGATCTCATTCTAAGTAGGTTACCTAACCTGGACCAAAAAGTAAGCCGTAGGCCATAGGTAGCTGCGCCAGAGGAAGATTAGCACAGCATGTCAGAGCTTTAGTAAGGCTTCTGAACTAGAAGCTATGTAGGACTTATATCGGATATAGGAGTTATATTGGGATTATGTATGAATTATGTAGGGGTATATGGGGATTATACAGAGGTAATGTAGAAAAATGAACACTACTAATAAGGTTATGTATTATGTATTAGATGAACCTCCCTTCCCAACGGGTCCATGCAGGTATGCAGTGCATTCATCTTGGAAACTCCTGAAGTTCTCTTGTACGGATTTTCTAGGCTATGGTTTCAATGCGAGGCTTTTTCTTGTACATTCATAAGTCCCAAAGAGGTTCCGGAATGCTAGCTTTGCGGCCAAGTGTATACTATATAGAAGCATGGACACTTTGGGTAGGCCCTCTTCCCCGCAAATTTCACATTTAAACCCTAAGCCCTAAACCCTAAACCCCAAAAGAAGCCCTAAACACTGGATTGTTGTTTCTTCATCTCTGCAGCCTGCTAGTACCTAAACACCCCAAGGGTGTAACATAAGGGCCCTAAACCCATAGTAATATCCATAAAGTCCATTATTTTACAAACTTTTGGGCTCCAGGTAGTCATTTGCTTCTTACAACCCCCGCAGGCGCGCTTACTCTCCCCAAAAGCTAGAGCATCTCGTTCTTGCATGCGTGGACCCCCAATGAACACAAGTCACTACAGCTTAACATTGATACGTTACTCCCCCATTCCCCCAATTAGCCCTGCTCAGGCGCTAATTAGGGCGATGTTGGAGTTTATTTGGCGGGAATTGGGAGGTTTTGTATGGGATCACATAGTACTTCGTAGCCCCCCGGCAAGTAATCCCTAAGCCCGAAAGACATTACATCCTACTTGGGGGCTCAGGGCAACTGCAACCCGTAAGGTCAGGGGTCCACATACCCAATAAAGTGAGATTTCGGTGATTGTAGTTATTTCTCAGGATGCTTGTAGTATATGATTATTGGCCCAGCTCAAAATTTGAAGTCTAGCGGCAATCACATTCGGGGACTATGGGGGTTGTAGCTGGCTTATGATTCGTAAGCCGAAAACCAAAATAACAATCCCTAACCACGAAACTACAAACTCTGTGACCTGCCACTCGCCAACACCCCCAAGCATGAACCCTCAAACCTTAACACCACAAGCCGCAAATAAGGTAGTCTAACCAAAAGTCGTTTCAAAAGCCGTATCTATAGCTCACGAATCTCAAAACTCTATACTGCCTATACACCCCCAAACCCAGAACACGTCACCCTAAACCTGGATCAATGTCAGGAATCCTTCATACTTTTCGGTGTATGGGATTCCTGCTACTGATATAAAAAGGATCCGTGTTTCTTCCTAGGGTAGTGTGGGCTAAGACACCCAGCACACGTCACCTTCAACGCAAAAACCTTCACATTAAGCCGAACCCTTCACCCTAAACATCCCTAAGCCCAAGGTTCAGGGGTTAGGGTTTAGATTTAGGGTTCCCCTAGCCCTAAATCTAAACCCTAAACCCTGAACCCTGAACCCCAAAAAATCGACTCGGTGAATGAAGATCCACAGCTCTATCTAGGCACCTGCACTTCCTCGTAGGTTCGCAATACCAGACCCTTAAACCTCTCCCAGAGGGTCCATGTACCCAATAATTAGGTACTTGGGACTTGGGTAACAGTCATTTTGGTATAGATCTTGGATGAGTAAATGATTATTAGGTACTTTGGCCCTTAGGGTCTAATCCTCGGGTTTAAGTTTGTAACCCTTAACCTCTGTATCCTTACCTTAAGGGTTCCAAGCATGTAGTCACTGAATGGTTAAAGGCAGCAGAAGCCTAAAGTTGTTTTATCATTATTGTATACTGGACTCTTGTTTCGGAAATTCCTACAAATAAACCCTGAAAACCCTACACACTAAACCATAACAACTCCAAACCCCAAACCATCAACACCCTAAACTCCAAACCCTAATACCCCTAGCACATAAACCTTACGCCTCCTGACCCTGAAAAGGAAAATGCCGAGATGGTCCTGAAGGATACACGCCCAAGCAAGCCAGAGGCAGCAAAGGAGAACTCGGAGAAGGAGACCCTAGGGATGGGGATCTTCAAGTAACCCAATAATTAGGTCCCTCTAAAGGGGCTATATAGGGTTTATGGGTTAGGATTTAGGGTTCAGGGTTTAGGGTCCAATATCCAATAATTGGTTACCTTGAGTTTGGGTAATAGTCATTGTAGTACAGGTTTTGGGTAAGTATGTGAATGTGAGGTACTTGGACCCTCAGGGTTAGGGTTTGGGGATTAGGGATTAGGGTTTTCGGATTAAGGTTTAGGGCTTAGGGTTTGGGGATTAGGGCTTAGGGATTAGGAAACAGGGTTTAGGGTTTAGGTATTAAAGGGTTGTGGGTTTTTGCCGCTTCGCTATATGGGTGTTCCCCGAGATTAGATCGAGTATTTCTCGTCTATACTGGTGTATTTCTTGGCAATTACAAAGTTTGTAACATGATATCCTGTATGGCCATTATTATTGGTTTAGGGCTACTATTCTACATACATTTGGGGTTTAAGTAAACCCTAAAACCTAAACCCCTGAACTCTGGGGCTAGGGTTTGGGGGTTCAGGGGCTTCAAGTTGGTGGGGCTTAGGATTGAGTGTTAAGGGTTGG
Source organism: Symbiodinium pilosum (assembly GCA_905231905.1). NCBI lineage: Eukaryota > Dinophyceae > Suessiales > Symbiodiniaceae > Symbiodinium > Symbiodinium pilosum. The sequence continues at coordinate 3,835 of CAJNIZ010036313.1, read as the reverse complement.
GGTTTAGCAGGGAACCCCGAACTGAATTCCATAAAGTCTGTTTGTAGGCTTCCTATATGCTATTAGGCCTTAGGTTCTGTGGAATAATAGAATGAAAAATCAAGATGAAGAGATCTTCCATGGCGGCTGCGCCCAGTGCCAGCAGCTCCAGCTGGGTCAGGCGAGGGCAGGCCGTGTGGAGAGCCGGGCACTGGGCGACTACTCTGTGGCTAGGCCTCCGCATGTGCCAAACCTACCCACTGGGTCTTAACAAGCAGATAGATGTTCAAGTTGCCCAAGGCTTTTGAGTTTGAAGCACAATTTGGCAAACATTTTTTATCTTGCATCGCAGGTGTCGCCAAGGCCGGTGGGCCTTGCCATTCCACGTGCTATCCCTCATGCTGCTCCTGTGCACTGCACTTTGCAAGTGCTTATGGCAGATGATGAGCCATGTGCCAGATTCATGTGAAAACCAAGTGGCTCTGGCAGAGGAGGCCGAGTCTCCAAAGTCTCCGGTCATTGAACTAGATGAGCTGTCACTGCCAAGGGAGCAATAAGAATAGCTATACAATAACTGGTGGGGTTGCGGGCGAAGGTTGCTTGACGAGGATTGCTTGACATGGTTTTGGGGATTTTGTGGCTCCTGTTGCTCTCCTACACAATTACATTCAAGTCGTAGCCTTATATTAGGAATCCCAGGTATGATGCTGTATAGAATGCCAAAGACCTTCTCCAAAAAAACGACTTTATAAAAGCCCTGGAACGTACACTTTAGGGAACTTTGTTTAGGGTTTGGGGTTTAGAGGGCTTTCTATGGCTTGAGGTGCGGCGACAGGCTTGGGGATCAGGGTTGCAAGCTTGGGGCGTAGGATTTAGGGTTGACGGTTCATGGTTGGGTAGATCTAGGGCTTGGGGGTGTAGCGTTCAGAGTTTGAGGGCATTAATTGTGAAAGTTTAGACCTAAACCCTGCATATAAACCCTGAGCCGAGATTAGTAGGGTGCAATTCGGACTTTACACAGGGAAGAGCTTGCGTGCCTGCACGCCTAAAATGACCTAGGGGTTAAACAGGGTTTAGGGGTAAGGGAGTATATATGGATTATATAGGTTTCTATGGGGACAAAGGAAAACTGGAAGCTACTACTTAGGTTGTAGGGTTTAGAGTTCACATTGGGATCAGGGGGAAATATTTCCGCAATAATGGAGCAACACTGGCAAAGAACTTGCAAGAAGATACGGAATCTGCAGCTTGTGCAGGGGTCATACAGCTGACCTCTGGTTACGATTTGTAGGGTAGGGACGACTGGGTTTAGAGTTTCGGGTATAGGGTTCAGGGTTGGATTTGAAATTGGAAGCTATGCGATACTGTTATGAACCCTAAACCCTAAAGAAGGATCTCATGGCCAAATCCGCCACTTACCCGTGGTTAGCAGGGAATGATGAAGGAAGGAATGGAAAAAGGGAACCATTAGATTATTGGGGGTTTAGGGTTTAGTGTTTTGGGGGTTCTAGAGGGACTGCTATAATAATCCATTTGTTCCTTTCTAACGAGAGGTAACGCAAGCTATAGCTGCCCAACTTCCGAAATTATTTCCGAAAGGAGAAGGTCTAAGTTTTTCCAGTTGTGTTGCTGGACAGTAGTGGCAAAGTTTTCTGCCAAATTTCTGAGGGGAGTAGGGGTTGTTCAGGATGTCCTTAAGGGGCGGTGGTCCAAATGGGGTAGGTAACCTAGTAATGCCCATATTCCTTTATATTCCCTAAGCTTCCCTAAGGTTCCCCAAGGCTCNNCCCCCCTTGAAAACCCCCCCCCCCTTTAGGATCCCCCTAGCCGTGGAGGACTGTGTCGAGGTTGGGCCGATAGCCCTACTTGTGACCCGCCCCCCCCAAACGGCCTCAGGTAGGTTACCCCAAGAATTATCAGGGTTAGAGCCTCAGTTCTAAGTGCATGTCAGCTAGGAGCATGCTTAGGCTTCAGGGTGCAGGGTTACGAGCGTGATTCTTTTGCACCTGGTCCTCGCTGGGCTGTTGCTTTGCACCAGATTGAGAAGTGTCCAGATAGAGCAGAAACATTTACGTCCTCCAAATCCTAGTGCAGAAGCTCCCAAACACCCACAGGCTAAACCTCACTTGAGTAATCTGTATGCTTACAAGAAACACTGTCGTACCTACTACTTCAGTGTGTGTTTTGTGCAGCTGCCTAGGGTTGCTCTAGTAGGCCTAAACCGGACCGAGTACCTCTCCATTGGGTATTCATCCTCGGAAAAAATGTCTTGCCTTACCGGAGTTTGTGACTTTCCCTCACCGTAACTGTTCCTAAAGGGTTTCCAAAAAGGGGCTGAAATAACAATTCCCAGTACCTCTTTAGGCTAACTGCAGGGCGGGGAACGACCTGACCCTGAGGAATCATAGTCGTCCAAATCCTTGCCGCTGGTGCTGGCAACTGTTCCGTCCTCCAGTCGGTCTCTCAGCTACCCATATCCAGCAGCAAAGAAATGATCCAAGAGAGGATTTCCTGATACGTTCATTGCAATATGGGTTCCTTAAGTGGGGTTCCTGATGTAATACGGGTCCCTATATATATATATACACATGTATGTATATATATATATACAGACACGTGTATTCATGCATTGAGCGACCTTGGGACCTTTTCCTCTTTGGGGACGGTAAGTTGGGCCTAGTCCCGAACATTTAGGGAGACTAAGGCAGCCTCCAACCCCAATCATGCAACTATTCTGGTAAGGGTTCTTATTCTCAGGAACAAAACGCCAAAACCCTAAACCTTAAACGTCCATAGTTGGATGCTTCCTTGGGCTCCTATAGGAGCTATAGTCTAAGCTCCCTAAAAGGCGGCACAGAAGGGATTACATAGGGAAGAATGTCCCAGTATATAAAGGGGGATACCGATTTAGGTCTTAAACCCAAAATCCTATATTATAGGGTTTAAAAAGAGGGATACTAGAAGTCCAGACTATAGCTCCTATAACCCTCGGTCCTGATTCGTGGAAGCCCCCGCATGGCTTCTTGTGCTTGACATTGTTCATTCATACCGGTATCTTATCCAAACAGTTTTTGATTGAGGTAGATACGTTATGTCATGTTCACGATTTTGGTACATTTAGGGCATTCAAGGCCAAGTTAGGGTATAGTCCAAAGTTCAGAACCCTAAGTGCTAAGAAGCCAACCCCAACCCCAAAACTCATAAGTCCGTAAAGCATGGGTAGGTTTGCTGGGTTTAGGGTCTAGGCCCTGAACCCTAAGCCCCAAAATATAGGGTTTAGGGTTTAAGGCGGAGGGTTCTCCACTTTTGCGCTCCTGGTTCAAATGCCACAGCCCATTGGGCGGATCTAGAAAGTAGGACCCCCCTTAACTTGAGGGTGTCTAGAAGCTACCCAAGACAAGAGTAGTACAACCCGGGTTTAGGGTTTAGAGTCAAGGTAATCTATCCTCCCAGGGGTCGGGGTGAGGGATGTAGGGTTGTACGATATGGCTACTGCTGGCTGACCGCGTCATGGCTTAAAGAGTTTACCTACAGTAATTTAGGTGTCACCTATTGTACGCATAAACGGGAAGTTTTGTTCCCAGCATGTTACATCCCTAAGGGTCCAAGTACCTCACGTTTACATACTTACCCAAAACCTGTACTACAATTACTTTACCCAAGCCCAAAGTACCCAATTATTGGATATTTGGACCCTGAGGGCATGTTAGTATCCTGTTTTTAGGGTCTGAGTCTCAGGTTGCTCTCGGTAGGGGTCAAGGATTGGGCTTGTTGATTTGTGCGCGCCGGCCCACCCTGTACTATAGACCCCACGGAGGTTCACGGAACTTATTAACTAATAAGACTTTTCACAACC
>CAJNIZ010036302.1:46315-63687 GCA_905231905.1 Symbiodinium pilosum | reverse complement strand
AGAGAGAGAGAGAGAGATGTATAGGTATATAAGCAGATATATATATATATACGTATATGTAGGAAGTACAGAGGGACCACGGAGTGCACCTAAGGCGTTCTACTTCTTGGGCTTTAGGATTGCTCCGCATATTCAGCCTTATACCATAACCCTTCAAGATCTTCATGGGGCTTAGTAACTACGCTTGACTAGGGTTGCATACATATAAGGTCTCCCTGAGCCCCTGGAACCTCCAAGTAAACAGCTGGGGTGCCAGTGAGGAACTTAGATTAAGATACCATTATGAGGTATGCGCATAGCATGTCTTTCTAATATACATTGTTTATAGGTCTCTAGATAACCTATGTAAACTAAAGCAGCAGCTTCCATTCATGTTCCAGAACCTCAGGGCTAAGGGAAAGGAACCATGGAGACCCAGACAGCTGTCCAGGTGGTAATTGGACGCTGGCTTTAGATCTGCTCCAGAACATGCAAGAGGCGGCCTTGGGCGGCGTGCTACAGGGGCCTAAAATAATTATGGGCCCCCCGCCCTGTAATAGTAACTACAAGGGATAATGAGGACAATGGTAGGGTCCTATCATATTCCTTTTGATACCTCTATTACAGGGTGGGGGGGTCCTCCTAAATTATGAATTCTGTCTAGGGTTTAGGGTTTGGGAGGTTTGTAGGGACATTGGAGAATCAATCAAATGGAAAAGAAGATGGACCATGAAATGCAAACTGGGGGCGTACAGGGATACTGACCTATGTTACTCCTAATAGATCTCAACCTGATTTTGTTATGTGTTTAGGGCTTCCATTAGCGCTTGAAGAGTCTAGCAGGAAGGGGGCTTTGCTAAGCCCAGACCCCAAAATTGAGATCCTACTATGGTGATATGATCACTGTCGGGTCCTAATTTGGAGCGTGGGGGCATACAAAACTTTTTCTACCAGCCTAGGGTTGAGGATGTGAGGGATATGCGTTGTAATGGTCTCAGGGCTACAAATCTATGATTCAGGATGTCTTGGACGACGGGTTCGGGCTGCAGGTTTCGATTTTGGGCTTCAAGTCTATTGTTTCACACTGGAGGGCTTCGGTATGAAAGCTGTTTAGGACCCTTCACTACACCCAACGCCAAGGCTTCAGCGACCTGTCCTTCTTGTCTTTCCTTCTGTAGTCCCCCCTAGAGTAGATAGAATATGGTGTATATCGAGATCTCCTTATCACTTAGGGGAATTTCACGATCTACTTTAGGGGGGGCTATAGATCTTCCAAAATTCCTTTTGCATGCCTACTTTGAGTTGAGGTCGCCTGGAAGCCAACAGCTCTACGACCCCAGGCCTCCCAGCCTAAATCCCAAAGCCCTTAGGTGGACCCCCCACCCAGTAATAGTGGCTATAAGGGATAACAGGGATTATAATTATCAGGGTCCTCTTATATTCCTATTATACCACTATTACAGGGTGGGGGGTCCTCCTAACAAAGCCCTAAACCCAGAAGCCACAACCTTAACCTCAAGTGGGTTGTTCTCAAAATTATGGGCCCTTTCTGGTTATAGATTATATTATGGAACCTAATATGTAGGGGTACCAAAATGGGCTCCTCATTTTGGGAACTACCCAAATTGTCGTTTCAAAGGATGTGCCCAATATCTTGTAGCCAGACTTGACCTAACCCCTAAACTTGCGGGGCTCAACTTTCAACAGTGCATGGTGAGGTGTCTAGGGCATGAAGGAAAATCTGTTGAACGGCACATCTCTCTACCTCAAGCTTGAAAACCCCGTGCCCAACGTAACGACAAGAACACGACATGTTTTCCGCTGTGAAGATTTTGTAGGACGTTGCATTATAGGATATGGAAGTTCATCATAATGCCTCAAACTAGAAGGCAAGTGCTGAAGGATACCAGAGCTGTGGAACCCTTTTCAAGGGGTAGCTTTCAGAACATTTGTGAATTACTTTTTGGGGTCCTCAAACCTACCCTAGTTTTGTCTGGCTAGACCCGTCCGCAGGCTTCAACTGCGAATGAGATCGCCTACACCACTGCCATCAACGCGCGCCTTCAACCGCAAAGTCGCCAGGAGACTAAGCCCCTCCCCCGACCCTAATCACTCAACCCTGAAAACTAATCCCAAACCCTAAATCCTAAAGCGTAGACCCTAAACCTAAACCCTAAACCCTAAATCCTAAAGCGTAAACATTAATCCTAAATCCTAAACCCTAAACCCCAAACCCAACCCCCAATAACAAGCCCCCCACCTCCCTCGCGACAGACTTTCTGCGGTTCCCAAAGTTGGGGGGTACCTTTTTGGGGGTCAAAAGAAGTTTATAGGGGCTTTACAGGGGTTATAAAGGGGGATGTGGGGTTTAGGGCTTAGGGTTTCCCAAAATTGGGGGGTACTTTTTTGGGGGTCTCTCTCTATGATAAGGACTGAGGCGTTTTCGGGCCTATATTGCCTTACTGCTATTTTGGGAAGCTATCATTTCTCACTTTAATGCTAGTACGTAGTGGGCGTCGGAATTGTTGATTCTCAGGAAGGTGCGAGATTCATCATGGGCGGTATACATTTCCTCGGTTACTGCGCCAAAACGACGAAACAGCCATAGGCCGGTCATTACTGGCGCAGTGGCTCATTTTTGGATAAGAAGCGACGAGGTTCTGATTTACTCATAGGGTTTATGGTTTTTCGGGTTTTTAGGGTTTAGGGTTTAGGGCGAGCAAAACTATAAAGGGAGCCCAAAATGCTCAAAAAGGACTCGTACCATAAGCTTTCGGCGAAGTGACTGCGATGACCGTTTTGGCCTGTACGCAAAGATGCTTCAAAGATTGCTCTACCAGATTTGGGACAGTCTCAACCTTGGACTTGCTGGGTTGCTGTTAAGGAACTTGAAATAAGCTACCACAACATGAGCTTTTGTCTTACCTCCTTAAAGGGGATTATATAAGGGGTTATATAATAGGGGATATTAAGGGGGTTGCTAGGAGTTTAGGCTATAGCTCACGTAGAGTTATGTTTTTTTTTGCAAGTTCAAGGCTTTATGAAACTAATCCGGTTTGATTGCAAGAACTTCTTCCATCTACACCAGCCGCGCTCGAGGTCCCCTATGCTTTCGGAGCACGGAAGATACCACGAAGTATCCCAGAAATTAGTATGCTTCCTGTTCCCTAGCCCTAACACCGAAGATCTAAACCCTATAGCCGTCAACATACCCAGAAGGTGACAAACAAAAACCAAGAAAACTCAGGTTCACCAAGGCTCATCGCCCCTAAAATCTAGAAATCCTACAACCTTCACCCCAAAGTCCTAAACCGCCAAACCCTAGAGTTGTCAAATACCCTGACAATGATAGCCTTGCATATCCATTATTTTGGGGTCTTAGGACGATTCATATGAGCCTTTGTCTAAACTCCTAGCATCCCCCTTAATCACCCCTACAGTAGTCCCCTACATAATCCCCTATATAACCCCCAATAAGGAGTTTGGACTATAGCTCATACAGGTACTTGGGAATGTCCAGGTTGGCTCAGCTCACTGGTGGTTAGTGGGAGTACGGGAACATAATCCCTGTATGAGCTAGAATCTATACTCCCTAAGGGGGTTATATAGGGGATTATATAGGGCAGTAATATAGGGGTTACTAAGGGGGATACTAGCAAGAACATAGCTCATAGAATATCTTCCCTGACTCCCCACGAACCCTAAAGCCTAAACCTTGTACGTTCCCTTATTCCCTACGAACACCTAAACCCTAAACCCCCAGTAAGTCAGGTGCACCAAGGGAGAAGCATGGTTCCATGCTGTATCGCTGCTGGGCGAGATGGAGGCAGGTTGGCTAAGAGAGGATGTAGGGGTCATAGTCCCCCTTAAGCAGATAAAATATGGGTTTGGGGTTTAGGATGTAGGGTGTATTGTCCCCCCTTAAGTAGATAGAATAATATGAGATATATGGGGATTTTATTATAATATACCCAAAGCCATAGTCTATCTACTTAAGGGGGACTATAAAGTGGGGTTCAGGCAGGATTTAGGGTTTATGGGGGTCAAGGCAGCATTTACATCGGATTTAGGATTTAGGAAGAGTTTAGGGTGCAGGCATGGAGGCACGCAGGCATGAGATTCTGCGCGCTTTTCAAAGCTGCCGACCCTGGCTTCCGGCGTTTAGCGTATTTAGGGTTTAGGGCTTAGGGTTCAAGGTTCAGGGTTTAGGGTTTAGGGCGGAATCCTGAGGACAGGGGCTCTTTCGCATTGACGCGGAAGTCGGCTTTCAACCGTGCCAGGCCAACTCTGTCTCAGACAAGCCGGCTGCCTGCAAGCCATGAAGTAGGATGAGGGGGCTTAGGGTTTAGGGATTAGGTTTTAGGGTTTAGGGTTTAGGGAGTAGGGTTTAGGGAAGTTAAGGGTTTGGGGGACACCTTCTTTGTTGTTTGTCCACCGGTGATGTGGTGATTTCAATTGAAGCAGCTGCACGAGATTGGGCAAAGAGGGTTCCTGAAAATGACCCTAGATAACCCGCAACAGGGACACCCATACTCCACGCCCAACCCTCATGCATCGCTAGGTCCTTGAAAGGGTGTAAAGTTTAGGGTTTATGCCCGATACTCCAAACTGGCGTCAGTTCAGAACCATCTTCTTGAAGTACCCGATCCTTCAGTTTGGGGTTTAGGGTTCACGGTTCAGGGTTTAGGGCTTAGGGTTTGAGGTCTGGGATGTAGGGTTTAGGGTCTAGGTTTTAGAGTTGGGTTTCGGGCTTAGTTAAGGTGGACCTTTGCAACGCCAAACCCTCAACACCATGGTCTGCTTTAGGAATGACTTACCGGAGGTTAGTAGGGAATAAGGTAATCTGTTATAGGAAGCATAATCCCTTGCTGCTTACTAACCCGCAGTAAGATGATTGTTGATGGGTTATAGTATAGCCCTCAATAGCTGTTTGGAAAATAGTGCTTGCAGTCTAGGTCTAGGGTTGACTAGAGAACAAACCCTACTGGTGCAGTGCATCCCTTGTAGCATCGTCATGTCAAAGGGTTAAGGCAATAACCTTCCCGTTTACCCTGAAAACATGATTATAATCACGTCCGTTATCCTCATCTCCATTTTGACTTCTGTCATGGCCATGCTGCTGCAACTGCAAGCTTCGTGTGAGGTCCAGCAGATTTCAAGGGATGCAGTGGCCTTCAATGCGACAATCACAGCCGCTCGCCTTCACTCGCCAGAGACTCCGTCGCCTAGAAAGGCAAACCCCAATATTACCCAGTAGTTTCCAGCTTCTTTTCCATTATCCCAGTATAACCCCAATATAACCGCATGGATACTAAAAACAGATTCGGGATTAGGCCTACGGCTTCTGAAATTAGGGGCATGGATCCGGGAGTTAATTTCGAAGTACATGGCTTGTGGATCAAGGAATACAGCAACAAAGACATGCATTCATGGGGGAGGGGGTGCTCAACGTTAGTGGTTATCTTTGAGCAGATCCTTTTATTATTCGTGAATTTATCAGGGCAACTCTATTTCGAGAACTGTCCGTCTTAATGTGTGCCCCTTTGCGATGCTTCCTAATGCCCGTGAGGCTACGTGCCCTTCAGCATATCCAAAGCGTACCCAAACCCTTGACTGCTGTACCCTGATTGGCTCGTTCCCTCTTGCACTGAGAATTACCACAAGGTTAAACATATGTGTTCAGGGTTGTATTTTGGGGTCTATATTGGGTCCCCCTATTTGGGGAAACTACCAAATAGGGATCATGTTGCCCTAATTCCTATTAAGAGCCAGTGAGTCAAGGCTTGTGAGAAGAGCGGCCGATGGCAAAATGCCGTGGCTGTGGCGGAGCAGATGGCGCTGTCTGGGCTGCCGAAGGCATGGCAGGTTGTCAAAATTGTTTAGGGTTTGGGATTAAGGGTTTAGGGCTTAGGGTTTAGTGGTTCCTGCTGGGGTTCCTATTAGAGTTCAGCCCCTAATACTACATGGTGAAAAGGGGCCATGATTCTGACAACCCCTCACACTGCTTTGAACTTCTGTCTTGCTAAATGACAGCCAGGAATATGAAATTGTATGTTCAATAGTTTACCAATGAGGAATCAGAGGCAGGGCGTCGAGTGGAGGACTGGGCGGTTTCCCAAAGTAGGGTTACCTTGAGGTCCCCTGGCAGGACTCTTTATGATTAGGAGCTCTTTTCAGAAGTATACACGTGGGATAGGATAGGGCCCGCGATTTGGGGAACTTTCAAGCTATCAGGTTTCGATTTAGGGTTTCGGGGGCGAGCGAAGGGCGTTTGACTTTAGGGTTTCACATGTTTTTGTTTTGGCCGGTATTGGGAGTTAATCAAGATTAATAGCATCGCACCAAGAACTCTCAGTATTTCCTGGACTGGTGGGTCCAGTAAGGACTAGCTGTGTCGTGGGCCCAGATGGGTCCAGGAAGCAGGTGTGGAATTTACGTTTTAGAGGCTAAGAGGTTCTGCGGGGAATCTGGTTACGCATGTCTCATCTTTGGATACACACAGTACGAATGAGAAAAGCAAACGTAGCAGTAATCCAGACCAATCTGAACATAAAAACAGTGCTTAGATGCTGAGCTCTTATTATAGCATTCGGGGGTGCCAAACGGTTTTCTCACCGAAGCCTAAACCCATATATTCCTATTTATGTTTATCCTGCTGAACAAGCCCTAAAATCTAAACCCTACTTGGAGGGTCATGGGGACGTAGTAGGTAGGTTAATAACCCCTATAACACATATAGTAACCCTGGTCATCTTAATTTTCAACCTATTTACTAAGTCCCCCTGACCCTCCAAGTACTCAAAAACGGACCGCTATTAAGCAGGATGTCGTGACCTACAGCGCCCTCATCACGGCCCTTGAGAAAGGGGCGGCGTGGCATATCAGACCTTGTGTCCCTGCCTGCTGGATCTTTGTTATAGGGGGGTAAAAGGGCCATGCAGGGACGTAGGGGTATGTAAAGTAAGAAGGTTCCAAAATAACTCTACGTGTTTTAAGGTTTAGGATTTTAGTTTTTTCTTTTCTCCAGGAGAGGGTAGGGTGGATCAGAGACTATAGGTCCTAAGGTTATTAGGATTGAGTTTAAGGTTTTTTGTGGGGTGGCTTGAGTGTGAAGAGTTTAGGGGTGCAGGGTCACGGGCTCTGGGCTGGGGTTCAGGGTTTCAGAGTTAAGGTGCACGGTGAGGGTGTGGGATTGAGGAATCAAACGGAACATCGACAGGAACCTGACGTGGAAATTCTGACTACATACATGTGGTCTACAACGCAATGGTGGTTACACTAAACCCTAAATGGTAGTTTCCCAAAATAGGGGGACCCCAATATAAACCCTAAAAAACTATAATCCTTATTATGGGGGACCCCCAAAACGGTACCCCTAATTTTGGGAAATCCCCAAATCCTGAACCAGGAGCGCTTTTGCGCCCTGAAGACTATTGGTGAGACCCCTCTGGCACTCCCCGGTGTGGTTGATCTGCGCCGACCCGGCGGGTAGGGTCCAGGCAGGCGCAAAGGTCGGAAGCCGTGCGGTGCCAGTGTGTTGCCCTTTAGGGTGTGGGGGTTTAGAGTTTAGGGATTTAGGGTTTAGAGGCTAGGGGTTTAGGGTTTAGGGGTTTAGGATTTTGGGGTTTAAGGGTTGCATGCAATTACACTCCATGGAAGTGGGGCGGTATAGCCTAGGCAGAATTGGCAAACGAACTCCAATTGGTCGCTAGACTTTCTTTCGACAAGCTGGCGCTGCCCGTCTGCGCTGCGGCAGTGGAAGGCGGTGTACGGAATCGTTTTCGGCGGGACACACCTTTGGATTCAATTTCCGAGCCCAGGAATGGATCCCCATATCGATCTAAAAACAAAGCCTTCAACAAGCATATCAGTGCGACATCGTTGAATGTAATATACTGGTTTCTTGCCCACTTAAAAGGAAATAGATATCTTATTCCACAACTCCTTTCCAGCAACATGCAGTGCATTGACTCTTGGTTCTTTCGCGGTTAGCAAGATGCAACGCCTAAACGGTCTAAACCTTCACCCTGAATCCCAGAAACTCTAGTTGAGGCTAGAGGTTGCTTGCGCAGCTCTGGGTATAGGGTAGAGTGGCCTACATTTTCTGTCAGCACAGAAAATGAGCTCGAACCCGCACAAACATGGAACTTCACATTGCCCATCTTGAAAGCTGTGTTCATCCCCCCTCATCATCAACCCGACGCCCCCTCCCCCCGTGGCAGCAGATATTCTTGAGTATGTAGTGTTGCGCTACTTGCAATTTCTGGTATTAAGGGGGAAACAGTGCGTCAAGGGAAGGAGTGAAGCCCTAAACCTTGAGGCCCTAAAGCCTACCTACACCCTCTACCTCCCAAAGGCTGTAGACTGTTCTCTTTCTGGACTCCCTAAACCCTGAAGCTGTCCAAACCCCGCTCTAAACAACCCCCTATCCTCCCTAAACTCCCTGAACCTGAACCCTGCGCAGCTCCTTTAACTCCCTAAACCTACCCAACTCGCTGAACCCAAAACCCTGAATCCAAACTCCCCGAAGGCCATGAGCCCCCCAAAACCCCCTAAACCCCTTACACCCAAGACAAACACAGAAGGGTTCAGGGTTTAGGGTTAAGTGTTTGTAAGGAAGCTAAGTGTTGTGCTAAGGACCAGTGGTCGGATGCTTTGAGCTTGCTGAAGCGGATGAAGCTAGACGCTAGGCTTTGTCCTCTCAGGGTTACGTACTTTGGAATTACAAAGTTTAATTACATGAAAGTACAAACCTGTACATATACAGGGTTGTTGGGCAGCATGCGGTCGAAAACCTCCAACATATATACATATACACATCTACACATATACACATATAAATATGTACACACACACACACGTGGAACAAATAGGGTTGGTTTTTCACATGGTATTTAAGGTTTGGACTTTCTTCGTGGCTTTTAGGATATACGGCGAGTGCATAAAGACCCAAAACCCTTAACTCCCTAAACCCCCAAACCCCTTAATCTTGTTGTCCCGTGGACCACTCTTTAGATAAATTTGGTTTTTGCTCAGTCCTCTCCCCTTGACTCAGATGGCACGCCGTACAGGCCGCTTTTGACAGGATAGGAGGTGAAGTGGCAGGCCGGGAAGGCACCTGCAGCAGAGTTGCAATCCTGTAAGTGATTATCATCCGGTTGATCCAACTGCCTCACAAACCTCCTTGGGACTTAGTTCGGACCTAAGACCCTTAAACCTTTTGGGATTCCCCTATACTCCTATTGTAGGTAGCTCAGGGTTAACCCTCAGGAGGGTCAAAAGTGCACATAGAAACTAGAGCTACCTAGGCCTAGGGTCCATCAAAGTAGATTTACTTTGAAAGTCCAAGGACAGAGTTCATCCGAATGTCATAAGCCTCTTGGCTGCATGGCCAAGACTGACATCTGGCACTTCCAGGCAGTGTAAGAGTTGGCAGGGCTTGAGCTTCACAAGGCTTAGGTGCAGGCTTTGGGGAATTGGGAATTTTGCTAGGGTATTCTCTTTGCTATGCAGAGGTGCAGAGCAGACCTTTGTAGAACGTTCCCTTACCTGAAGTGTTCGAGCTATTGCATATAAATAAGTCATACATACGGACATGCTCTGGCTCGGTTCTTGGCCGTTTTGAGCCTGAGTTTGGCTGGCCAAAGCAAGCAACGTACTACAGGAACACCGAGTTTTGACAGTCTCCTTCTTTTTGCCAACTGTTCGTTGTGGTTGAGCGACACTAGCCGCAATAATGCTAAGACTGCTGTTGCCATGACTGTTTGCGCTATGCTTACAATAATCTTGAGACGCATCATGTGTGTACAGCCTTGTGGCCACAGAGAAATGGTGCGCAACATCAGCCTCCCGCGTCTCCGTCAATGACATAAATTCGTCAGTGACAAACGGATTGCCACTGTATCCGGCTTGAAGTCCTATGGGTGGTTGTCAAAATTATGGTCCCTTTTTGGGTGCCCTAAATATTAGGTGCCGTATTATAATAGGCATCCAAAAAGAGACCATAATTTTCACAACCACCCCTATGGGAAAGATGCTTGCCTCACTGAGCAGCTGGTGCGGCCTGAATTTGTCAACCACTTTGCAGGAGACGTTGAAGCACCACTGCTAGCGAACGACGGCCGGTAACAAAAAGGCAGATCAGGCACAACATGTCTGGCATTCTGCTGGCACATTCAGATCACCAGAAGCGGACCCTCATGAAAGATGAATTTCATGCGAAATCCCGGCTGAAAGCGCTGGCTTCTCATTTTCGACCGCATGGCCGCTCTCTTGGAGTAGTCAAGCGCTCAAGCTTTTCCAGGTTGCGTGACCCCGTGAGCGCTTCAAGTTCTTCTGATTGCCATTCTAGAAATTCTTGTAAAAAAATGTGGAGAATACCGCAATATGCAGTCACGCACCCACACGATGCTGTGCACGCACAGAAGCACTTTCCAGTGTCTTGCATGTGTACATTGAAAGTTTTGGCCCTAGGGCCCCTGATGCCAACCTTCGAAACCTCTGAACACCAAACCCAAAGCCCTTCAGCCTAAACCATAAATCCTAAATAGTAGTTTCTATTTTGTGTTCCATTATCCCTATATAAAACTCAATATAATATAACCCTAATATCTACTTACGGGGGACTATAAACCAGAGTTTAGGGACCCTATATAACCCTACATTATACCCTGCAGCCATCATATACAACGCTAGAGGTTCAGTACTGCCCCCCCTCAGTAACAGTTGGATAATAAATATGACATGGTTACATATAGCCCTTGATAGGACCCCCAATATAGACTGTTACCGGGTGGGGGCAGTACCCAAATTATACCCTAAACCCTAAACCCTAAACCGCGTGGCTAGAGGCTACAGCGCGGCCGCCAGCGCGGCGGCGTGCGGCTCACAGTGGACCTCGGCGCTGGAGCCGATGGCTTCAGGGGATTTTGGGAGGAATGGTCTTAGGGTTTAGGGTTTAGGGTTGTGTTCGTGGCTTAGATTTTGGATATGCATAGGCTTTAGGCTTATGGCACTTAGATACGTAGGTTATTGGATTTTGAGTCTTGGGTTTAGAGTTTAGGCATAGCTTTGTCTTTCCTGGTCCAGAGTGTAGGACTCGACTTGAGGATCTCAGTAAATGTGTGTAATTACTCATTATTCCTGTTTCTCGTCTAGGGCGCAGGGCTTAAGTTTAAGGTTTGTTGGGTATAGGTTGTAGTATTTTTGTTCTCGGGGTTAACGGTTCGGGCTTAGGTTGTGCAGGCCTTTGTTTTTTCGCGGTCTGTATGGTTAAGGCTTAGGTCTTGGTCTCCGGTGTTGATGGAAGGTTTCAGTCTTAGCCTGTTTGATCGCGGTATAAGAGGCACAGAAGGGGACACTGGTCTGAGTGGGCGGAGGGATCTTGCCTAAGCTATTACTTAAGTAGATAGAATATGGCTTTGGTCATATTTCAATAAGATCCCCATATACCCCATATTCTATCTGATTAAGGGGGACTAGAACCTTAAAGCCTAAGCCCATCTTCTGTAACCTTATACTTTGGGGTTCTAGAACAGACTTAGGGTTTATGGTCCATGGTTTAGAGACCCTAAACCCCTAAACCCATACCAAAGACGCTCCAGGAGCTTCTGGACGAGATGCGTGGCAAGGCCGAGACGAAAGCGGGTTTGGGGTTTAGAGTTTCGAGTTTAGGGGTTTGGGAGGGGGGTTAAGGGTAGGGGCTTGGGGCTTCGGGCTTGGGGCCTAGGAGCTCGGATTTTGTGCTTTGCACTGGGAGTTTCTCAACAGCAAACATGTCATAGTCATAACTTGATGTGAGTTCTGTGGCTACGTAGTACCACTGACGAAGAGATGGAGAGACCTAAAGTGCGCATCAGGTCCCATACCCTAAACCCTAAACTCTCCCCCAAGCCAAAAACACCACACCCTAAATCCCTAAACCCTAAAACCTAAGCCCTAAACCCCACACCCTAAGCTCTAAACCCTACACCCTAAACCCTGCCTGTGACTAGCAGCGCGAGATCATGGGCCCAAAGCGTAGGATTCCCAGGGCTATAGACGTGATTGGGGGTTTAAGGTTTAGGGTTTTAGGGTCTTAGGGTTTAGGGTTTCAGGATTTAGGGTGTGGGGTTTAGGGTTTAAGGTTTAGGTTTAAGTGTTGAGGGTCTAAGGTTTGGGGATTAGGGTGATGATGGAACAAGAGGTGTTCTATGATGCACATGTGCCATAATGAAAGACTCCTAGTATCTCCCTTAATAATCCCTTACAGTAGTCCCCTTTATAGCCCCTTAGATAATCTCCTTTAAGGAGTGAAGGCTATGGCTCACATCCTGGTTTCATAGCAGACCTCCCATTGACTACAAAGTATAGGCCTGTCGGCATCATCCTGTTTCGCACGATTTAGGGGATTTGGGGACCAGGGAGTAAGAGGGTGAAGAGCAGATTGATTTAAGTACTGTTGAACTTAGTGTTCGGGGCTTTGCGGGTGCAGACCTTGGAGTATAGGGTCTACAACTTCTTTGAGGTCTCCCGAAGGCTTCTTGAGATACTTCTGCAGGAGCCTCATACCATTTCACAAAAGGGATCCTAGTATCATTTGGGTACATACCTTCGTTGAGATGTATTGGGCTTTGGGGTTCTGAGGCTACACAAGCTACGATCTCCATAAGAGAGTTTTGGTAATGCGAACACCCAAAGTGCGGATCCTACATCTATCATATGGTAGTTTCCCAAAATAAGGGGACCCCAATATAAAGCCCCAAATACTATAATCCTTATTATTGGGACCCCCAAAATGGTACCCCTAATTTTGGAAAACCCCCATATCACCGCTATAGGTCATTTGGGGGTGGGTTACCAAGAAGCGGCCGTGCCGGCGAACTCAGTCAAATTGCACCAGAGAATCGGACCAGTTCAAGGAGGTGCATCAAAGGCGTTCGCGGGCCAAAGAACAACTTCGTGTTCTGATGATCGATTACGAGGCTCTGGTGCTGCAAAGTCTGGCAGAAGGACGTCGCAAGGCAGTCCAGCCACGGAACGACACTGCACGTGGCCCAGAATACCCAGGACAAGAAGATTGTGAAGGACTCGGCAAGAACCTGGCGGAGGCTAACAAAATGCCTGTGGAATACGCAGATGACAAGGCAAGTTTCACATCATCACGCCACTCTCTGATTTTCTGGTTGGAACTGAAATTAGGTGGTCCCAGGCAGGCCTCAACCCTAAATCCCAGACCTAGACACCCTGCATCCTCAGCCCGTATCTCATGATGTTGCTGTAACCCCTTGATTGCCAGACCCTAATCCGTACGTAATACCTGTACAACTTACATCTGAATCCCAAACCTCCCGGCTCTAAGCCCAGTCTCCTCGATGGTTTAGGGTTAAGGACAATGCAATCCCCGGGCGCATAGCACGCCATCCTTTGTCCTATGCACGGGTCTTTTTGGTATCTTGTTGTGCTTCCATCCATCCATGTGTGTGAAGTGTGAAGTCTATGGCTTGTATTGGCCCTTGTGAAGTATAGACCCTGCACAGACAACCCCAGCCCCTTCGGCCCCCGACCCCGCGCCCCAAAGCCCTAAACCGTCAGAGATCGACCCCAAATCCTTCGACACCTTGCGCGCCTTCAGCCTCCAGGTTGAGGGTTAACGTCCAAGGTTGCGGGAGTTTAGAGATCAGGGTCCTGGTGGTTTAGGGTTCAGGGTTTAGTGCCGCTTGCTGAAGGCCATCGAGTTTGGAGCGGTGTCCTACAACACCGCCCTGGCCGCTTGCGGTGCAGCATCGCAGTAGCCTGGCAACGAAGGAATCCGCAGGCCCAGAAATATTCTGCCCCTAATATCGAAAACCACCCCGCCCCCGTAGTAGTAGTTACTCCCATTCTGGTATGGTATATTGGTATATTCTATGGGAAATACTGTATTTAATACATTTTTGGGTGGCGGGGGGGGTCTATTAGTAGAGAAGATTAAAGATACCCTAGCACCTCCCCAAGGATTTTTGGGTGGCGGGGGGGGGGGGTCTATTAGTAGAGAAGATTAAGAATACCCTAGCACCTCCCCAAGGGGCTGACTTGTCACCTCAGGTCTTCTAATCTGGGGAGGATTCAGAGTTTATGGAGTCCTCTCAGACTTTCTGGAATTTGATACGGGGTCCCAAAATAGACCCCAGTATACCATAATTCTTTTGTGAGGAGCCCTCACAACGGTGCCGTTAGTAACCACCAGCCAGAGATGCCAAGTCATAAGCCCCGGCCCCAAAGCCCTAAACCCTGAACCGGGAATACGTAGGGCGTATCACACGTTAATGGAGAACCAAGTGGACAAGAGAGTGGACAGTGAAATGGAGAAAAGGAGATCATGTTGTGGCTTACAGGGCTTCTAGAGTCGGTAAGTCTACTTAGGGCTGACAAAGAGAGGAGCTGTGGCTCCAATGCAGAAGCTAAAGCCCGTACATTGGCATTTACAACAAATAGAGGTGTGCAAACCATGTTTGAATTTCCAAAGATGACCGACTACTGGCAAACGTTGAAGCCCAATCCCTGAAAATATTCGCCTGTACAATGTGGATATGAATCTCTGTACCCCTTATTAAGTACCGTATGTTGTTTGGTCCTACTGGTGGGCCACGCGAAGCTGCCTAGGTGGGAAGAAATGCTGGAGTTGCTTCAGGACTTGCCTCATGGGTTCCCCTATTACACCCTCTATGCTACCCCCCTAGGTTCTTAGGGTTTAGGGGTTCGGCCTTGATCAACCTTAATGATGCCTAAACCCTAGACTTCAACTTCCTCTCTTCCTCTTGGCTTTTGAAACCCGATGTTTGCGGCTTCTGGCTCGTAACTTGTGTTTCGACGGAACGACAGGCTTAGCTCGCCCAAAGGAGTCTAAGTACCTACAGTATATGAGCCATAGTCTAAACTCCTTAAGGGGGGTTTATGCAGGGGATTTTATAGGGGAGTATTATAGGGGGTTATTAAGGGAGATACTAGGACTTTAGACTATGGCTCATATGGCTCATATGGGGGATACTAACCGAATCCATGTTACTAACTCGTACTATAGAAGCCCGACTTTGTACCAAGTAGATACTTAGGACCCTTGGGGTAAGGCATTGAAGGATTCTTCAGCTGGTTGTTGAGGATCTTGAAATTCTAGACCTTGCTGGGTTAAGGGTCTGATGTGGTGAGGGGATTAGGGGTTTAAGGTTTAGGGTTGAAGGGTTCCATGGGCCACGGGCTCAGGGTTTCTGGGTCGGAGTTGTGTCACGCGTGGGATGCGTGATTCTAATGTTTCAGCTAGATCAGCTGACTGCCGCAGAGTTTGTGTGTCATCTAGCTCGTTTTGATTTCGTGGCATCGGACTCAGAAGTTCTGATCCTTTGAGCGGCCCGAACATCTCCCAAGCCCCTATCCCCTACACCGCAAGACCATCTCAAAGATGCTCTGCCTTCAGAACTCCACCGCTACTGCGGCGCATTGCTGGATGCCATTGTTGTCTTTGAATTCTGTTTCTAGCCCGACGAGGACCCTAAACCCAAAACCCAAAGCCCAGATGATTATCGGGTTCTAGTTTCTATTTTTTAATGAAGGAGGAGCCAGCTCTCCGTTGATACAGGCTTTGCGCAGTTGTACCCTACATGGGGGTTTCCCAAAATTGGAGGGTTTAGGGTTTAGGGTCAGGGGTACCATTTTTAGGACCCCAGTAAGGATGGCAGTATGTATTGGGGCTTATATTCGGGTCCCGATATCCCTGCAAAATCCCCGCAACCATTCTGAAGGCATTCTAGTTGAATCCCGGAAACCCCTAAAACCCTAAACCTTAAACCACCTTAAAACAGGAGATGCTCCGCGGTGCTGTGGAGCCCGACGACTTTGCTTCATCTCTGCTACTGGCAGAGGCTCATTAACATGGGAAGAATTTAGGGTTGAGGGTTTAGGGGGAGGACCCCCCTACCCTGTAATATATGGCAATATGGATGAACAGGCATAATGGAAAAGAACATGGCAGCTACTATTGAGGGTTTAGGGTTTAGGGGGAATAGTGACTATAAGGGATAATAAGGATTATACTAGTGTCCTCTTATATTCCTATTCGACCATTCTTAACTGCTGGAGGTCCCCCTAAGGAAAAAATGACTTACCCAAGCCCGACTTAAGGACCCCGCCCCTTGCGCGAACACCCTATGCCTTATTGGAGACAGGTGTGGATTCCTGAAGGGGTGGTTGGCAATTGCTGACAGATGGACAAAATCCTGCAAGAGTCTATGACAAACAAAACTAGGAACTATGGTGCTATACAAGTCTTGGCCTCCCGCAGCATTTTGCTGAGACCGTTGGTCAAAGAGATCCCTGAAGCGGAAATCGTAAACCGTGGGGAGAGGTCCCGAAAAGGTCGGGAGGATTAGGGTGGTGTGGGGTTTAGCCCTTGGTGTTTTGAGGTTGTCCTGTTGCTATCCCAGTTAGATCATGGGTTTTGTTAGCAATTCACCTTTTTCTGAACTCATCGCGCTGCTTCGCCATGCTGGCATTGTAGCCTTGATCTGCCAGAATCAATGTGGTGCCCTACAGCAATCATCTAGCTTGACCCTTGAGTCTTTAGGTTCTTTCCCTGGTTTCTTCAAAGTGCTTATACATCAAGATATTCCGAAGTGTTGCAAGGGCTACTCTACCACTACCCATTCTCGTCTCACCTTGTGGCACATAGCACAACTCACGGCGAGCTACCCTGCGCACAGGCCGTTACTCATACGGCATAGGGATACATCTTCCTAAGAATATGATAGAGTGCGCTGTACCCTTTACTACAAGTTTCTGGTTTTTATAAGGAGGAATAGGATTGTAGGTGCTTCAAGCTTCTTACCTCTCCCCCTGACTAATATGAAACGCAGAAAGCACACTTTTCATATCCGTTCGAGGTTCCATGCTTGTTTGTTTGACGGAGAGTACTTGGAGGTTCATGGGAATAAGTAACTACGTATAGCTGGGGCTTGAGGCCTCCTCCTATATATTCATTTGCCCCCCAAACCCTAAACCCTGAACCCTAAACCCTAAACCCCAAACCCTAAACCCTAAACCCCAAACCCTAAACCCCAAACCCCAAACCCCAAACCCTAAACCAAAGTACAAGTAGTTGCTACGTCCCATGAACCTTCAAGCCGGCGATTAAGTGAAATCAAGGTTGAGAGTTGTGAGACTTTGGGTCTTGGGGTCTAAGGTTTAGGGTTTGGGGTTGAAGGTTTAGGGTTTAGGGTTTAGGGCTTTTGGTTTAGGGTTTAGGGTTTAGGGTTTTTGGTTTAGGGTCTAGGGTTGAAGGTTTAGGGTTTAGGGTTTAGGGTTGAAGGTTTAGGGTTTAGGGTTGAAGGTTTAGGGTTTAGGGTTTAGGGTTTAGGGTTTAGCTGAGCGTTCACACTTGGGGA
>CAJNIZ010036302.1:0-46215 GCA_905231905.1 Symbiodinium pilosum | reverse complement strand
GAGTTGTGAGACTTTGGGTCTTGGGGTCTAAGGTTTAGGGTTTGGGGTTGAAGGTTTAGGGTTTAGGGTTTAGGGCTTTTGGTTTAGGGTTTAGGGTTTAGGGTTTTTGGTTTAGGGTCTAGGGTTGAAGGTTTAGGGTTTAGGGTTTAGGGTTGAAGGTTTAGGGTTTAGGGTTGAAGGTTTAGGGTTTAGGGTTTAGGGTTTAGGGTTTAGCTGAGCGTTCACACTTGGGGAGGTTGGGAGCTAAGCTTTCTGCGGCCAAATTTCAATAGCCCCTCAAAGCCCTTGCCGTTTTTGGTGTCAGGTTTAGAGGCAGGGGTATAGGTAGTTAGAATTTTGAAATGTAGTGGTTGCATCCCTAACTTCTGTAAGGGCACCCTATATATCTTTCTGTACCCAACAGTATAACATGCTTGCACAAACGGAAGCGGGCTAACTTCTGCTCTCACGCTGCCTACTAAAGTAACGGCATGCTGTTACCTAGGTAACAAAACCTGTGGAGTATTCAGTTCCACTTTGGCAAGCGATGTTGTGTGAAAACTGTTTGCCACTGTCCGCAGCGACAGGTGCAGAAGCCCCACCGCATATCGCCATTTCACAAGTCCGTGATGTCATCTTCAATCAGCACAGCTTCTACCACATTTTGCTCTCAAGCTTTGCACCTCCGAGTAGAATCAAATGCCCCTGCGTAACATTCTTGAAGCCAGACTGGGTTGTCCTTTGGGATCTTTTCTAATTTCCCCTATGAGTTTGTAGAGAACCTTAGTAGTAAATGATTTCAATCTTCTTAAGGGCTCCCTAAACCCTAAACCCCGAAACTCTAAACCCTTAAACCCCAGACCCCTAAACCCTAGACCCCTAAACCCTAAACCCTAACCTCTCCCCTCCCCCCCCGTCAGCCGAAGAATCTTCAGCTTCTGGCAGGCTGAGCACCGTGCCCTTGCGGAGGCGGAGGCCGCTGTCTTTAAGCCCTAAACCCTCTACCCCCTAAACCCCAAACCCTAAGCCCTAAATTTTATACCCCCGAAACCCTAAACCCTAAACCTTTTACCCCTTAAACCCTAAACCCTAAACCATGTGGGCGTTTAGGATTTACGGCTTTGGGTTCGGGCTGAGGGTGGGTGTTGGGTTTCATGGGTTTAGGGTTTAGCGCTCAGGGTGGAGGATTTGCATTTAGGGTTAAGGGTTTGGGGCAGAGGATTGGGGCTTGAGGAGTCAAGTTTTGAGGATTGTAGGGCTTCGAATTGTTGCAACAGTCGGGCAAGAGCCTTATGCAAGAATGACAGGGGAATTATGAGGGTCCGTATCAAGGATTTGAGGAGGAATTCTGAGACCCGCCCCGAGTACGTTCAACGAATTTCGTAGACCCCCCCTACTTGGGGGGTCAGGGGGACTTAGTGTGTAGGTTAATAACTTGTATGACCTGGGTTTTTTACATGGCTTATAGGGGTTATTAACCTACTTACTAAGTCCCCCTGATCCTCCAAGTACTGGTATCTAGGCCTAAGCCGCAGAGGAACTAAGCCCAAGCTTTGGACCCACAAAAGCATCGAAGAATATGGAGCCCTAAACGGAGCTTTTGTGTGAGAGGGCATTGTATGAGAAATCCCTAATCCCTAAACCCTGAACCCTGATCCCGATGTCCACAGGTGTGCTTGGTTAGTTTGAGTGTGAGCCTCTGTGGAGCAGATGAGAGCACCAAAAGAACCAAAGCTTGACTAGGGTTCAGGGTTTGGGGCTTAG
This sequence comes from Symbiodinium pilosum, assembly GCA_905231905.1. NCBI lineage: Eukaryota > Dinophyceae > Suessiales > Symbiodiniaceae > Symbiodinium > Symbiodinium pilosum. The sequence goes on along the minus strand of CAJNIZ010036302.1, from coordinate 44,472 downwards.
GGTTGAGGGTTTGGGGTTTAAGGCTTAGGGAAAAGTAGCCTCTTGGCAATAAAGCCTTGACGCTTGGTTCTTCAGCCCCGTGAACATTACTCTGTACACTGGGCTCTACCGAAGGCTCTTAGCCCCATAACCCTTAACCCGTCTTGTGAAGTACACGATGCGCCCTTAACAGCAAGCCCAACAAGGCCAAAAGGTACTTTCGAATTCAGAGCCTGGGCTTAAACCCCAAACCCTACAACGAAGATGCCTAAATCATGAAGCGTAAACGGTAAACGGCGTACCTCTGAATACAGAAAACTGAGAAACTTAAACTATGAAGTCCCCAACCCCTCAGTACCCTAAAGCTACCAGCCACGCTCAAACTCTATTACCCTGAAACCTCTGAGCCCTGAACCCCACCCAAGTCCACAAACCCTAAGCCTTCAAGTCAAACCTCCAAAACCTTAGAACCCTAGAGACCTAAGTCACTAAAAGCCCACAACTCCAAACCCTAAAGCCTTAAACCCCCTAAAACCTAAACCCTACATCCTAAGCCCCTAAAGTCCCCAAAGCATTCGAAAATCCTAAATCCCTTGAGCTCAAAAAATTCAAGCCCTACACACCCTGTGAGCCCCTCTAGAGTCTTTAAAGGGACCTTAGTCGGTGCCCAAACCGAAAACGAAGCAGGCCGACCTACTCCAACGAGTCGTCCGATGCCTCGGCTGCCTTGCAGCAGTTGTTCCAAAAGTTGGGGGTGTCCTTCAAAGGGATTTGGGTGGTTGTCAAAATTATGGTCCCTTTTTGGGTACCCTAAATATTAGGTACCGTATTATAATAGGGACCCAAAAAGGGACCACAATTTTGACAACCACCCATTTGGGGCTTAGGGTTTAAGGTTTTAGGGATTTTAGGGTTTAGGGCAATGGGGTTAGAAAGAACATCATTGGGGTACATAAGTGGGGTTAACATTGGAGCATAAAGGGCTACGTAGGGGTTATATAAGGTTGTATAGGGTTACAGGGGGCATAGAGGAAGGCAACAGGATACATATATTATGACATATAGGGTCTCTTCAGGGGTTTTGTAGGGGTATATCGGGTTTAGGGCCCTTCAGGGAGGTTTCTACGAGTAGATAGGGGCAGATAAGAATCAGAATGTACAAGCCGCGGTCCGGTTTAGTGTTCAGGGCTTCCAAAAAAAGAGTGTCCCTCTGAAGGGATTTAAAGGGCGTGGATAGGGATGCTTAGGAGCCCTAACCCTAAACCTTAAACCCGCGGTGAGGGTTTAGGGTTTAGTTTTTGGGGTGCTTAGGTTTCCTGACAAACCCTAAACCCTTAACCTTAAGTGCTGTAAAGCACTCTCTACAGACCGGCTGCATGCGGAGAAAAGGTCCCATAAAAAAGAGTAGTTTCACCGTGAACCGTCACCCCAACAACAAGTCGAAAGCGACTAAACCAAGAACCCTCGACCCTGGGTTTAGGGTCTAGGGTCTATGGCTTACCTGAACCATGGATGTCCCTCCCGGTCTCCCATAGATGCGTAAGGTATACCCAAGAAAGGGTAGGACATCCAGGATCCAGTTAAAGTTTAGAGATACCCTCAGCAACCCTAAGCCGTAACCTAGGACATCCAGGGTCCAGGTAGGGTTTAGGATGACTCTAAACCCTAAACCCTAAACCCAGGTAACCCTAAACCCTAAACCCTTAAACCCCTAAACCCTAAACCCAGGTAACCCTAACCCCTGAACCATTAAACCCCTAAACCCTAAACCCTAAAACCCTAAACCCTAAAACCCTAAACCCTAAACCCCTAAACTCTAAACCCTAAACACCCTATAACCCTCAGAAAAGGGATCTTCTTGTAGCAGGCTTTCTTCCGGCTCCGCTTCCTTCGCCTCGCCCACGCGCCGCCACTCGCGAGCTGCGTGCGGAGTTGGAAGAATGCTGGCACCGAACAAAAGAGACCCAAAAGAGTTTAGGGCTCAAGGTTTCAGAACAAAAGAGACCCAAAAGGGTTTAGGGCTCAAGGTTTAGGGATTACGGTTCAGGATTCAGGTCTTTAAAATGAATATTGGGATTTAGAGTTTTAGGTTTAGGCTGTGGTTGAGGCATGCTAAGATTGCTCAAACGCCTCTGAAGGCCAACCACATCTTATCGTTTACGTTTGGTCCAGCCTGACGCTCAAAGTCCGATCCCGACGCTTACAGCACCGGCCTTTTGGATACGGTAGAAACACGCGGTTTAGGGTTTATTTAGAGTTTAGGGTTTAGGTGGGTGGGGAACTTATAGTGGTAACCCAACTCCAAACCCTAAACCCTTCAAAGAGTCGTCCTTTGTTGCAGCATGAGAGTGGGCAGCTAGGTGAAGCCATGCAAGCACCACGGGGTGATCTTCATTAGGGTACTAGGGTTCTACAAGCATTCTTACAATACTCGCCGTAATGACACACTATGATTTGTACGCAGTTTGTTGATTGTCATCCTAGTAAAGCCCAATAGTAAAGCCCAATACACAAGACATAAGCCTGATGTTTCATGCATGGTGCCCAAATAAGGAACTGACAGAATCATTCCGAGAATACGCTGAACCATGAGCCTCAAACCGTGTCAGCTTTGTAATATTCACAATGGCCTCTAATAGGGTACCTTCTCGAAGCTGACCCCCAAGCTACAGGGGGAGTCCCCATTGGCTGCTGGAGATCCCGAAGGGCCCTGTTTCCATCGACGCCCGAGCCCAAACACTAAACGCCGAGTCCCCACGCCTTCTTTACATTTCTCTCTCTCTCTCCCACTCTCGCCCTCTCTCTGCCTCGCGCCCTCCCTCCGTCCCTCCCTCCTTCCCCATATATTTAGGGGGGTGGGGGGTGAGCATACATACATATATATATATATACACCCACCTATTTCCATAACATGCATGCTATCATGAACCCCTAACATGATCCCGCAGCGTGATCTCACCCAAAGAGCCGAAGAAAGTCCTGTGCGCCGCGGCTCGGACATCATGGCGCTGCTGCCGCGTTTTGTTGCTGGAAAGAAGGTAGCTGCGGTTGTTTAGGGTTTCCTTTCCGGGGTTGAAGGATGAGGGCTTCAGGGCTGGGGGTGGTGGGGGAAGCAGGGAATTCTGAGTTTTAAGAGCTTTGGAGGTTTGAGGGTGCATGGGATTCAGGTTTGGGGTATCTAAAGGTGCTTGAGGTCAACGAAACCTGTAAAATTAGTCACGTGAAGCCATTTTTCATGTATATGTGGGTATGCGGGGCTGGGGTTTAAGGGATAGACGGCTTAGCAGGCCAAGGTTGAGAAATTACAGCTTGAGGCTGATAGGGTTTAGGGCTTAGGGTTCCCAGACCCCCTAAAGGATTGGAACCCCCTAATAATCCCCTAGTTTCCCCGATCTAGTAATGGGTTCATATTGGGGGGCTCCATTTTTTGGATCCTTTAGGGGGTCTGGGTTAGGGAGTGGTACTGTCTAGCAAGCCTATCCAAACGTTGAGGCCTGAATATCAAAGGGTGAATATCAAAGGGTCTCACGGGCGTTGACTTCAGTGACGAATTGAGGAGTCGTGATTTCACAGCCTTAACCCTCAATCCCAAAGCAAACCCCGCAGCCCAACAGCCCCATTTGCAAAGCCCCCACACCCAAGAACCCACATCCCTTAATCATCAAACCCAAAATTGTAATCGTTACCTGAACTCCAAAAAAAAGTATGTAACATGACGGCATGTTCGGCAATTGTTAGGTGTTTTGGGCTATTATTTTACCTAACTCTGGGGCCCAGGTAAGCCCGAGACCCTGAAAGCCTAAGCCTGTAGCCCCAATCGGGGACCCTAAGCCTTAATGTTCACACCCCAAAGCCTAATCCCTTAAGATTCCAAAGGCCGAATCCGTGAACAAGAAAACCTAAAAATCCCAAACCTTAAACCCTAAACCATAAACAACCTCAAGCCCTCAACTCACCTTCCCGGAAGCGCTGAGCCTTATAACCCTGAAGCCTGGAACCCTAAAACCCGAAACCCTAAATCTTCAAGATCCTAAAGCTCCAAACCCTACAACCTTAGAACCCCGAAAGCTAGACCATAACCCTTAAAATTCGAAAACCCAAAGCCCAAATCTTTAAACCCTACCCCTTAACCCTAATTAAAGCCTAAGGCCCAATACATGCGTAAACCCTGAAGGCCTAATGCCCAACGCACGACCTACGCACCTATCACAAAACTAGGTGCCCTACAACAAGGGCATAGGGCCTGGGTACTCCACAGATGTACCCCAAATCCTAAACCCTAAACCCCAAATCCTGAACCCTAAACCCCCCAAATCCTAAACCCTATAAATCCTAGTCACATGCATTCATGGCCAGGCCATGCGCCTTAGCCGTCGCTTGTTGAGCCTGCCGGCGATCAAGGCACAGCTTTTGCGGGCTATAGTCCCCCTTAAGTAGATAGAATATGTGGTTTAGGGTTTGGGGTTATAATCCCCCTTAAGTAGATAGAACATGGCTTTGGGTATGTTATAATAAGATCCCCATATACCCCATACTGTTTCTACTAAAGGGGACTATATCCTCAACACCTAGGCAGGTCCTTAGGGTTTAGGGTTTAGGGCAAAGCTTGCTTATCATAAGCCAACCCCCCGAAAAGCAGTGAACGTTGTGTTTTGCAAGCTAGTGATCCATCTGCATAGTGGGCTGAACGTTTGGTCTCTAGTAACATGCCAAGATCAACGTCGCTGAGCTTTCAGTCCAAAAAGTTCTTGAGGCACCCAGGGCACTTGATTTGTAGTAAACCCATGTAAACCCTGTACATGCATATAGATTGTCATGTCTCATCGTGTCCCAACGTGAAACCAGAGAAAAGGGAGCCTGGGGGACCTGGGTGGGTGCCATGATTTGGGCAAAGCTCCCCTATATAAGCATTTCTCTTCAGGTATACGCACATGGATTGGGCACTTGTGTATTTCTGTGGATTACATCTGGGCCTTATGGGGCTTGATTCGGACTTTGGGTTTAGGCGTTAGCTGGTCTGTGAGTGGTCGCTCGAGATCTACAAACAGGGGACATGGTCTTTGCTGCTGCTTCTGCTGCTGGTACCGCTGCTGCTACTGCTGCTACTGCGACTACTACTCCTCCTCCTACTGCTACTTCTACTGCCGCTGTTACAACAAACACCTTGGTCCTTGAATCCTTGTCAACGGATTCTGTATCGTTTGGTGCCATCCGATAAGCTTGACTCAAATTCAAGAATCCCACAAAAACTTGGCATTAACAGAGCAGTAGCTGTAGCAGTATCAGAAGCCAGAAGCAGTAGATGCATCCAGCTTAGCGGGTCCCATTTCGGGCCCCATACTTATAAGTGTGGTGGCCCGTGCTCGTAGGGATATATAACGTAAGGACGCACAGGGATTTCCATGAAGGATCGGAGCACTCAAATTAGCGTTTTCAGGCAGCCCCTCTGACCTCGAAATCGGGTCTTTCTCCATGAAACCAATTCCAGGCCTTAGCCTTGACACAACGTCCAAAGCGTTGGACATGGCTAAGCACGTTGTCGCCAACCTTCGGGTGCCCTACTTGAACGACAACCGGCAGAGTTCCCACTTTGTGCACCCGCCGACGTTGCTTGACGATCACATCGGGATCATCGCTCGGGATGTGTCATGGCTACTTATTGGAGGTGCCATTGGCCCACTGGCCCCCGGGCTATTCACACAAGTCCGTTACAGGTGGCAGGAGATCATAGGATCCAACCGGGCAGCCACCGGAGAACGCTCTGACGTGCCCGGTGGCTAGTCTGGAGCAACTCGCCCCTGTGGCCCAACCACTACCATCTGAATGGTGTTTGATGCCTAAAACCCTTCTATGCGGACACTCAGGCCCTTAAGGTTATATGATTATGTAAGAGTTTCCATTTAGGAATTGCTTTTCTTTTTGAACATAGCCTTCGCAGCTCATGCAGACGCTTTGCTAGGGAATCATCCAGGCATGACTGGAGAGCTTGTAGTAGTTTGTTCCGCTACGACAATCAACGTTCTTAGCGAATGACACTTGGGGGCGTGCACAGAAAGTTTGCGTAGGTACTCTAGTCCAAAGTTCGGTATTCATGTCTGCACGGCTTGTAGTAAGTTTGCTTAGCTACGTAGCCGAAGTTCCTGCACGGCAATGCAGACAACATCGGGTATCCCGCGCTCAAATCAATTCTTTTATAAGCATAGATAGTCGCATGTTCATGATCCCCGAGAATTCCTTGTATTATAGCTCCCTGTGAGTGAGCGCAGGGTCCACTGACAAATGTTTCTACCCCTCCCCAAACCAATAAATAGACCCGTAAAGACCCCTGTTGAAAGGGCAGTATTCTTCCCCGAGCCCTCTTCGCTGGTTCCGTGTTAGTTTGGGGAGGGCCCATGCACTTTCAACACACACGTTGCCAAAGAATCTTGAGTCCCTATGTATATACCCCTACAGAATGCTGTTGGGGTTCCTGCTTAGCTTGGGGGAGTTGAGTAGCTCCACCTTTGTACGGTGGCTGCCAAAAAAAGGCAATAAGCGAAACAACTGTCATAGAGCGGTAGTACTCATGTCACCAGAAGCAGCACTAACAATATCGGTAGTAATACTGACAGCACTAGACATTACAAAGCCCTAAACCCTAAATCTTAAACCCTTATAGTCACGGCGGCAGAAGCACGAAAAGATGCCCGGGGCTTTTATTGATTCTTGGGTTTAAGGATTTAGGCTTTAATTCTGGGTTTAGGGTTCAGGGTTAGGCTTTAATTCAGGCGGCTGGTACCCTGTAGCTTTGCTGAAAACCCACCCTGTCCTAAGTACACAAAGTTGGTTCACCCTATACTTACTTGAGTAGGGAAGGAGGGAATACAAGCCCCATATAGCCCCTACATCATACATTCTCTTACTCGCTGCTACCCCCCAGCAAGCATATCTTAATCCATAAGCTGGGAAGCTTCCCCCCTGTCTCCTTCACAGAACTGGTGACTGCTTTGTATATGGGAGTTTCCATAAACAGTGAGCCCCAATACCCTAAGCCCTAAACCCCAAGATAGGATAATCCTTGTTACTTGAACCTCTCACCAATGGACCCCTAAGTGTCGGAAACACCCATCTCTCTGGGTAATGGAAGCTTTAGAGAAGCTTCGTATCCCCATGCAGCCTGAAGACAAGAGGTAAAGGCTCTCCAGGACTTCTGTTCTAGCAGCTAGGGGTATGATCTGACTAAGGTAGGAGTAAGTGGCCTACCTTCCCCGTTGCTTCCCCCTTTCAGAAGTTGAGAGGTATCTTGCCCAAAATCTTAATTGCCCTAACTTGTAGCAGCTTGGTTCAGCTGAAGCCGTGGCGATCAGGATTTTGCCCAGTACGAGGCGATCAAGACCTCCAAGGCCTCTATGATGGTGCGGTCCCCAACATACTCTGTGAGCTCTGTCTTCATGAAAGGCGTCAGGGGGTCAAAGGAGGGCGATTACAGGAATCGTTGTCGTCACTAGGAGCGTTTCAAGAATTTTGCTTATGCTGGGCTGCTGTTAAATAAGTTAGTTTAAGTTACTACATTTGTGAAACCTTTTTATTTACTATATATACCCATTATGGTAACTTATTTTCAGGTCCTCAACCGCAACCCTAAACCCTAAACCCTACACAGTACTTTCCATGTTCTTTTCCATAACCCCTTTTATCATCCCTATATTCCCAGTTCAATACCTAAACCCTAAACCCTCAACCCTCAATAGATTTCCCTATATAATTCTGTAACCTTGGGCTAAGGAGCCGCGCACGGCTCCCAAACCATTAACCCTGGACCGCACAAGTTGCTTCAAACCCTAAACCCTAAACCGGGTTTAGGGATGCTTGCTGTTGTTGCATGCCCTCACAAGAAGTCACATCAGTAAAAGTTCTTCAGCCCACATGGACTTCGAGATCCTCAAGGTTCGGAGACCTACAATATAATACACAAGGTGTTAGGGTTTATAGTCCCCCTTAAGTAGATAGAATATGGCTTGGGGTAAATTATAAAAAGGTCCCCATATACCCCAGATTCTATCTACTTAAGGGGGACAAGAGGGTTTAGGGTTTAGGGGTCTCAGTCTCCAACAGCACAATCCCAATCATGAATACGCCATTAGCGCTAAACCTTATGTAGGGACCACTCCCTCCCTACCAAGCACTCGGTAGACTTTCATGGGTTTCGTGCTTTCGGACTCATATCCCTAAAGCTTACATGTTCGTAAGTTCATGAGCTTAGACCCGAACCCCACAACCCTGTTAGGATTTAGGGTTTAGGGATTTAGGGTTTAGGGTTCAGGGGTTTAGGGTTTAGGGTTCAGGGTTTAGCTGGGTGGTTGAGACTTGGAGCCTGACCATGTATATTGGCTTACATTCTCCCAGCAACCCATACATAATTCTGATTCTGACAGACTCCAACAAATTCTTGAAATCCTCCTTTATCCTGCGACCCTTTGGTTGCCCCTTTTGTAACAAGCTGTATTATACAACTTTTTCAATTGGGCAGATAGCCTTGCGGCGGTCCTTTTTCACAGGCAAGGTTTCTCTAGGTGACTGCGGCCATTTTCCAGACACCATAGCGTCTGAATCTGAGATTTAGAGTTTAGGGAACTACTGCCAAGCAATTGTTGCCGGGGGTGACAGCACTATTACAGTTATCCAGGCTTCCACCTGACACTGCCTCGCAGGCCCACAAACCCTGAATGGAACTGCAACCGTTCTTCAGGCTTGTACTTTAAGATTCTTCCAAGGTCCCCCAAACCCCCAACCCTTGAGCCTTATTCCTAATTCCTCTAAGCCCCTCAAAGCCCCAAACCCTACAAGCACGAGACCCTCAACCCTGAACCCTCAATTCCACAAAACCGCTACACCCTATAAACCCTAGACCCTAAATCCTAAACCTCTACACCCCCAAAACCCCAAAAGAATACCTTCGACCCTAAACCTGAAACCCCAAGCTCCAAGCCCCAAACAAGGTCGGCTTCTTTACGGGCCATTGGAGCATGGCCTCCAAGATGTATCAAGAGCAGTTCGAAGCAGGGAAGCCCAGAGACGGTGACAAACCTGGTTGGGTATGGGGTTTAGGGATTTGGGGGTTTAGGGATTTGGGGTTTAGGGGTTGGGACTGAAAGGAGGGTTTAAACCCTAAACCCCTAAACCCTGTTTAGGGGTCGGGGTTTAGGCTTCAATCAAGCTAACACGGAACCGACAAACGTGCCCTATCAGCTTCAAGGAAAGGGTTCAAAGCAGCTTCCATTTGAGCACGCAGCATGGCCTCATACGGGCTACTTTAGGATTTAGATTTTTAGAAGGGTATATGGCGCCAAGCTTTAGGGCATGTAATTAGGTCGGCTCTGGGGCTCGGCTCTGCTGGTGGACGTGCAATGGAAGAAGGCCCAAGAGCTGCAGCAGGCGCAGCACCTGCACTGCGTGGGGCCGGCCGCCCTGGCGCACTACACTCGAGCCGATGGCGGCTGCTACGTCTAGATCCTGGCCGAGCCGCGTGCTCTGCTGCAGCCATTGCCCCTTCGCCAGGGGAAGGGCAGTGTGAACTGGGTGAAGCTGATGGTGCAATTGCAAGAGGAGCTGCGGCAAGCGTTCGCTCGGTCGCTTCCGGTGGAGCCGGAACTCTTCGCGGAGATGCAGATAGCTCACGAAACCTGCAAGCGGCATTCGCCTTCAGCCGTGTGGGAAGGGTTTATGGGAAGGGTTTAGGGTGTCCAGGTTTTGGAGGCGCGAACGCCTGAAGCACGCGTTTTGTGGGATTGGGGTTTGGGGTTTCAAGGTTTAAGGCCTCGTCAGGCGGGTTTGGGACCTAGGATTGTAGCTACTGCCCCTATTTGCCCGCGCCAATTGCCCACATCAATGGAACGTGCTCTAAACAACCGCGTTTTCGTGGTTGCAGATGTGGTTGGTCTAGACGTTATTACGGGTGCTCGCATGGATCCACTTGTTGTGGATGAGGTCGTGTTTGACGTGATTATGGGTCCCGGCATGCATTCACTCCTTTAGTGCCCTCGTACGCTGTAAACAGCACTCGTCTTGCGCCTGTGGACATTTTTCTCTGAACGTTCTTACGCTGAACGCGCTCGTAACATCGCAGGGGCCAAATAGGGGGGGGTGGAGGTAGCTTTAGGGTTGGTGTCGAACCTACGGGTCCTCTTCAGAGATGTAGATATCTAACATGAGGACAATACTATGGGGGCCTTAACTTGAGGCTTGCTGATGCAATTCAAGGGTGAGGAGTTTTCTAGGCCACGGCCCAACGCTACGGGTGACTGAGTTGTCAGTTGCATGTTGGGCTTTGGTAGGCATGAGGGTTCAGGGCCGAGGGTTGCCTATGTATCTGGGTGTTGTTGAATTTGTTGTATTTCTCGCGCAGTTTTGATGGCATGTTTCCACCGCGATAGATCCTTCAGGGTATGAGCGTCGACCAAAAGAAATTCCTCCCCCAAATCCAAAAAGTCTCAAGGCATAAGTTCGATTATTACCAGTTCTATTTAGGGCGGCTGTTACGGCTACAATTTGTACTACAGTGTTATGAACGATGCCCCCTTCAAGCCATGTCACTACAAAAGGCTTGTGGAAAAATGAGGGCAGCTTGGGTGTGACTTCGTTTGAGAAACTCATCTATGGAGGGTTGTCAAAATTGTGGTCAGTTTTTGTGGTACCTTGATTTTTAGGCCCGTACCATAAAATTGGTACACAAAGAATCCATAATTTGGACAATCCACCCCGCCTAATCCATAGCCATTGCGCATCTGGAGAACCACTGTAGACTGTAGAGGAAACTCGTTTAGTGTCACAAGATTCTAAATTTGAAGCCCTTAGCCACCCTAAACCGTAAACCCTAATCTCCACCTCCAATCCCCAAGCCTTAAACACCAAGCCCACACTTCACCCCTCCACGCCAAACCCTAAAAGCCAAGACCCTCAGCCTCTAGGGTTTAGGGTTCAGGGTTCAGGGTTTAGAGTTCAGGGTTCAGGGTTTAGAGTTCAGGGTTCAGGGTTTAGGGTTTGGGGTTTGGGGCTTGGGGTTCACGGTTTGGGGTTTAGGGATTAGGGTTTAGGGCTTAGGGTTTGAGCTTCAGGCCATGTCGAAGTCTTACCCCAAGTGCACCTTCTACACCTGTGACATCGACGATGCCCCGCTGGCTGCCTACGACGCTGAGGTTCGGGGTTTAGGCGATTTAGGATTGCAATTTTTGTATTTGGGATTCCTGATCCACGCTGTTTTCGCCTCAAGGTTTCGGGTCTCAGGAAGTAGGACATAGGGCTAGGAGGATTTTTTGATATTCCTGCTGCGGAGGTGGACTTGACATGGATTTGGTACGTATGTAGGGTTTACGAGGACTCTTGCGGGATTCCTGTGGTAGTTGTAGGGGTCTTTAAGGCAACATATCAGCCACTGTCAGCTTTAGCCTTACCAAGGGGCCCTTAACAGCATACGAGATCACTGACTCTCCCAGCATGGTTTGATCTAACGTGTCTCTTTGGGGAGTCTGGGATCATAGGTGTCCTTTGGGGGAGAGAGCATGCTTGGGAACAAGGGACCAGGACTAATCTACTGGGAAGAGGGGATACAGCGTGGTGTCAGCCATGGCAGAAGAACTGCCGAGCATGTTTGCGAATCGGATCCGGATGGCTTGGAACCACCTGGACGGCGATTCTTTGCAATCTGCCTAAGCATGTTTTGAGCTTTAGGGCTTAGGGTCTCTAGGGTTTAGGGTTTATAGGGTTTAGGGCTCAGGCTCTCTAGAGCAAGGGGTGAGAGCTACCCTGAACCCTAAGTCCTAGCCGGGTCCCGGAATGCCCTACGTTTTGGTGGGTTGATCTCCCTCACAAAAACGTAGGACCCTTAAAGGCAAGGACATCCAGGGTCCAGGCAAAAGCCCTATAGTCCCCCTTAAGTAGATAGAATATGGGGTATATGGGGATCTTATTATAATATACCCAAAACCATATTCTATCTACTTAAGGGGGACTATAGACCCTGATCGTTGGCAGACCACAGCTCATGATCTTCAAATCTACAAGCAGCCTTCCAGGAATGAAGGCAAGATGAGCTAAAGTCTAAATTCCTTTACGGGGTTTAGATAGGGATATTATAGGGGAGTATTTTAGGGGTTATTGAGGGGGATACTAGAAGTTTAGATTATGGCCCATGTAGAACGTAGCAGAGGGGCCGCATGATTGGAATAGGGTTCCGGATGAGATTTTAGCACAATGAGTTAGTAAGAGGATCATCGGGAAGAATCTTCTGAGTTGCTTGGGCTTCTGCATTGCAGAAGCCGTGCGAAGAGCCACAGCCACACTCCGCACTCAGCACTGCACGACACTTCACAATGGCATACTTGTTGAGACTTTTTTGGCAACACCAGATGTCACAAAGGGTTGCAAGTTCGAGACTTCCCAGTCGCACAAATGCACCACACCACACTCTCAAACTCTACTTCCCCCTATATGTGTGTGTTTATATAAACCCTAGAACCCCTTTTGAAAGATCCTAAGTCTTATGCCTCCAAAACCTCCCTAAACCCTAAACCCTAAACCCTATTATGCGACCTACTGGCAGGTCACCGAAGTGCCGTCCGTCGTGATTCAACCTCTTGGGCTGAAGCCCGATGGCACGCCTGGCAAGTTTGAGGATCATTGTAACCTTTAGGGTTTAGGGGCTTAGGGGTTTAGGGTTTAAGATTTAGGGTTTAGGGTTTAGGGGTTTAGGGTTTAGGGTTTAAGATTTAGGGTTTTAGGGTTTAGGGGTTTAGTGGTTAAGGGTTCAGAGGTTTCGGGCAGTAGCAGAAATAGAAATAGTGATACGGTATCAGATTCGTATGTGGGAATACAATAAGTGTGCTAGTATTAGCGCTTACCCCAAACCCTAAACCCTAGAACCTAAGCCCTAAACCTTAAAACTCAAATCCTAAATCCTAAACCCTAAAAAATAAATCCTAAATCCTAAACCTTTAACCCTAAATCCTAAATCCTAAGCCGCATTTAGGAGTGTGCTCAGATCTGGGGCTTGGGATTCAGAATTGCAGGGTCGAAGGCTCCAGACAGGGTTATATAGGGGGTTCATATAGATTATTATAGGGGTTTAGGGTTTAAGGGTTTAGGGTTTAAGGGTTTAGGGTTTAAGGGTTTAGGGTTTAAGGGTTTAGGGTTTAGGAGGGGTTATTAAAGGGGGGATACTAGGAGCCTAAACCCCAAACCCTGAACCTTATACCAGGGGTTTTGAAGGGGATACTAGGAGTTTAGACTATGGCTCATGTGACTCTCAACTCCTTCCACCTTAAACTTGAATTGGTGGTTTCCATTGTCTTTCCATGCCTTAGTTGACCCTGAACACGCTAAACAGCAGTTTGCATTTCTTTTCCATCCCTATAAACCCTAAACTCCAATGATTTTATGGGATATTTCGGGATTTGTAGGGTTTAGGCTTTCCAAAAACGAGGGTTCCCCTTCATACATCGGGGCCCTCTCGTTATGGAGACTACCACATGGGATAGCTACATTTGTTCAATGACGTTAGTCTTGGCAGGGAAGGCTTGCGGTTGCATCTAGGGTTAACTAAACCTCAACCCTAAAGCCCTAAGCCTGAATCCCTTTACGAGCTGGGGCTTGATGTTGGGGATCAAAGTGCGGCCGGAGCCGCAATTTGCAGATGCTTTGGAGGGTTTAGGGTTTACGCTAACCCTGAAACCCATAAACCCTAAACTCTGGGAGCGTGTAGGATTCGTGCGAAGCCTGTGCGCTATCAATTTGCAAGCAGGTGAGCACATTGTATTTGGTCCTACGAAGGGCTTCGGGTGAAGGAGGGCTAGGGGCTTCGGGGGTTCTCATTGCTGCGTTCAAGTCATTGCGCTGGCGAAGCTATTCGAGCGCACCTCAGGCTCCTGCCTCTTTAACTCTGGGTGTGTTCAAGAGCTGTGAAGTTGGAGCAAATTGCTCTTTTCATGCTGTTTCTTTGGGGACGTACCCTCTCATCAGATCGTAAAAGCCTCGCAAAATCTAAACCCCAAACCTCACAAGTGTCCTCCCTTATCTCCACCAGCCCCAGAGGCCAAAAAGAGGGAGTCCAAGACTCCCCACCCAATCTTGCCAGCATAGGGGCGTGCGAGGGATTCCTACTGAAGCCTGTGTAGGGTCTGGAGGTTGTTAGGGCTGCACACTTCATGGGTTTTCCTACTACCCCCTCACACTCCCCCTTAGGCCACCTTCATTACGACCTTTTATCTTTAGATTAGGGAGAACCTGCGGGAGTGGCGTTGGGGGTGGTAAGCAGGGGAACCCGTGCATGCTGGTTAGTAGGCTGCCGTCCCTTTCCGGTAAGAACCGATTACAACCTAGAGCCTGCTTCGGACTTCAATGATTTGTGCTCAGATGGGTGTGGTATGGTGGTTAAGTGAACCCTTAACAACTCAGGATGTTCTACGCCATCTTTCCGGAGGCGCCCCTTTCAAACACTAGCGATTCTAATGGGCAAATCCGATCCCTTAAGCCCATCCGCAACCCTAAGCCCTAAACCCCAAACCCGAAAGCCTAAACTCTAGACCTGACAACAACTTTTGGAACCAGGCTCCTACTATGACAAGACCGACATGGTGCCTTTGGCGGGATTAAGACCTGGGTACGGGGCAACCGTTTAGGGTTGAGGGGATTAGGCTTTAGGGATTAGGGTTTAGGGTTTAGATTTGTCAGGTTAGGTTGACATTGAATGCGATTCAGGGCTGAATATTGAAAATATAAGGCAGCCTTACAGAATGGGTTCATTGGGGTTAGCATTGTTGGAGACTAGATTGGGAAGACCACAGTTATGGCTAGGATACATTTTGTTGTCTTGTAGCCGGGCTGATTAACACATGCGTTTTGTACATGTCTACCTGTAGTTAAAGTCAGACAGGGGCCAAAAAATCAAATGGAAGCTCCGCTCATGTTGGGGGCGCGGGGCTTGAGCTAGGATATTGTTTGACGAAATCAAATGGGGGCTATTATGTGATATAGGCTTACGTAAGGACACAATGGCCGTGTCCATAAATACAGGGACCGCAATATAGGATTCCCAAATACTCTCACCCGAATAATGGGTACCCCCTGCCCCCCGCAAACAAAAAGACAAGAATCCAAAAATGTTGGCAACTCCGAATCCCGATAAACATTCATACGATCCCAGTGTTCATTTCATTGTCCACTTTGTTTGCCATCTGATTTTGCATTACTGGGACAATCTCCCTAGCCTATATACGCTTATATAATCCTTCGAATCCTCATATATGCCTAAGCCCTAAACTCTAAACCCTTAAACCCTAAACCTTATAGGCACTCTCGCAAGCGCAGATGCACAGTTCACGGGTCAAGGGCCGTTGACGTTCGAATTGGCCGCCCATGGGAAGCGCTTCACGCTTCACCTTTGAAACAGCGGTGCTCTCAAGGCTACTCAATGGAGGCGCCGCTTACCGCCATGGGTTTAGGGTGTATAGTCCCCCTTAAGTAGATAGATTATGGGGTATATGAGGATCTTATTGTAATATAATTACAAAAAGCCATATTCTATCTACTTAAGGGGGACTATAGGGTTTAGGGTTTACGCAGAAGGCAGGGTTTCCAGAAGATCGTCTTCAGTTCCTTCTCCCCGGTCACTTAGATGCTTCCCTCAAACCTAAGAACTGATGTCCGGAGCCCTTATCCTCAAGCCGTAGACTCGTATACCCTAACTGGCCCTAAGCCCTACATCCCGACTTCAAGCCTCAAGCCCCCAACCCTCCAGGTAAACCCGGACTCCTAACCCTCCAAGTCTATTTCCAATGCTCTTAGGACTTCTTTCTAACAGTTATTGTAGTATCACCCCACGAAATGAACTTTTAGAAGCTATGTTCATAATATGGGTCTAGAGTCTAAGGGCGGTTCCAGTTATGATCCCCAGACCCTAAAAACCCTAGACCCTATAGTCCCCCTTAAGTAGATAGAATATAGGGTATATGGGGATCTTATTATAATATACCCAAAGCCATATTCTATCTACTTAAGGGGGACTATAACCTAAGACCCAAACCGTGATTGACAGACGAAACTCAGGTTGTAGTGGCTCCAGAGCTTGCCAAGTTCGATCAGGCCTTCACTTGCCTGATGTTACGGTCTAGGATTTTGGGTCTAGGGGTCTAGGTTCAGGGTCTGAGGGTCTAGGATTTGAGGTTTACGGTCCAGGTTTCAGGATTTGGCTTTTAGGCCTTAGGAGTTAGGTTTCGGGGTTTAAGGTGTAGGTAGTACAGGCTTTAGGGTTTAGATAGTACGAGGCACATGTCCCTAAATCATAGCCCCAAATGGTGGCTCACATGAATATAATTATCCAAGAAAGGCTTTGTTGAGGGCTGTGAAATACTGGTAATTTAGCCAATCGGTAGGCAGCAGAGAGACTGGACTGTTGCGGCTGCAGCTCCAGGTTCGGGGTTCAGGGTGTTCGTTTTGGTGGGGAAACAGGGAGGGTCTAGTTCAGCTGAGGCTATGATTTGTTTCCCAAGGGATAGACCCTAAACCTTAAACCGTAAACACTAGAAACCTTCAAAAACAATTCTAAATAGATGAGCGTGGTTCTTCTGGGCTCAGTGTTTGCCATCATTCTTGGTCCCGTGCCTCCAAACCTGGCCCCAAAACCCTCAGTTCCATTATGTACATAATCCCTACATACCCCTAAAGCCTACAAATCCTACCACCCTATGAGCCCTGGAACCTATGAAGCTCTACACCCCATAAACCCTATTAACCCCGGAGACCTGAACACTATGAACCTTAAGCTTACACACCCTGTAAACCCTAAGCCCATAAGCCTTCCCCCCACAACCTACAAACCCTACAGACCTAGTATGAACTCTCCAGCCAGTCCTCGGGCTTTCCACTAATTATGTGCGAAATGTGGGTTGTAGTATATCCCTTATATAAACTTGTTTAAAAGCCGCTGTAAAACCTTGTAAACCCCTATAAGACACCCCATAAACCCTTGTAAAGCCATATATGCGCCTATAAGACACCCTATAAACCCCTCTAAAGCCCCATAAGCCCCTTCCAAACCTTCTATGGAAAGGCTAAGTGTGGCGCCTATGAGCCCTAAAGCTGGTCACCATACATCCCTGTATGCCCCCTACACCCTCTCTAACCCTATATAGTCCTTATATAGTATAGTAGTCTTCCATTACCCTAAGCCCTAAACCCTAAACTTTAAACCCTCTATAACCCTATATAGTCCCTATATAATATAGTAGTTTCCATTTTTCCATTATCCCATTACTGGGTAGGCCCCTGGGATGTTTGAAATGTTCCCTAATGGCTTGAATAAGGGACCCTATGTACGAATATTTTTCAAAGGGTTTTAGGGGCCAACCAGATTAGAACCGTATACCTTTGGAGGTCATTCCCAGGGCAAAGGCTGCCGTAGATGCCATCGAGGTCCTCGAGGACGAGGTGAAGAGGGTTTAGGGTGTGGGGTTTAGGGTTCAGGGTTTAAGAGTTTAGGGCTTAGGGTTTAAGAGTTTAGGGTCTAAGAGTTTAGGGTTTAGGGTTAGGGTGTGGGGTTGGGGGTTTCGGGCCCTAAACTCTGTTGGGGGTTCGGACCCTAAACCCTGTTGGGGGTTCGGACCCTAAACCCCAAATCCTAAACCCGAAGCCGAAAAGTAGGGTTTGGTGGTTCCAGGATGTGGCATGTCGGAAGGTGTTGGGGAGCAGGGTGTAGGAGTTTGAGCTTAGGAAGTATGGGTTAGGGAATCTCATGGAGTACCTCTGTTGGAATCAACGTAAATTAAACTGCATGACCTTGGCATGCCAGAAAACCGTAATTCCCAGTTCATGAATTACTTAGGATCATGCAAAATTCGAGTGTCAACCGCATGGAGGGGGATTCTTGAACTGTTTGGCTGAAAACCTTCTGGTGGTGCACAGGTGGACAGGTACCCATGAGAAGCACCGCCAACAAGTGATGCTTCTAGTTGGGGGTGGGGCCATATTAACCGGGTTTAGGGTTTAGGGATATCTAATATTTCCCTAATGGTTTTAACAAGGGACCCTATATAGTATTATTTTTCACAGGGTTTTAGGGGCCAACCCAGTTAAGCATCTTCTGGATCAGTGGCATACAGAGCACTTTTCTGTATGCAAAATCAGGCACCACTTAGGTTTCCCAGTACAGGGTTTCTAGAGCATGAGGTATACAAGCTGGTGCCAGAGATCTCCTCCATCCACAACAAAAAAGACGTTCTTCTCTGCTGAAGATTGTTCAGGAGTTGATAGAAGTATGTACATGCAGTATGCATCGTAGAGCAAGGGAGGCTCCGCAACGCTGATTGCTTTCCCCTTGGAGCCCCAAACTCCAATCACATTTCCCCGTCAGAATATCTGCAGGCAAATTTTGTTTCTGGCACATTAAAGCAAAGCAGGCGAAGTAATAGGGGTTTAGGGTTTAGGGTGTGGAACATTGAGGCACATGTGAGGGCTTTGTAGGAGAGGTCTTGGGGAATATTCCGACGCGTTCTGTCACGCTAATACTGCTGTGGAAAGAGCACACTACATGTTGGAGCCACCGGCAGGAACTCTTTGTCTCGCAGCCACTAGAAAAAGCAATATCTAGTTGTTTAAACGCGTATATAGCCCCCCTATATACCCCGGTAAAAACTCTTGTTTTAAACCATTTCACCCCACATGTAGCCGTGTCCCCCGCATGTCTTGAATACCAAGATGCCAGGGATCCCAATATATCTTAATCAGGGACTATACCTTTAAGCATATTTCAGTTCATGTCCTGAATTAAGCTATACCACAATCCCTAAACCCTAAACCTTAAACCCTTGAACCCTTAAATCCTACACCCTAAACCCTAAACTCATTGGGATCTCTGGGAATGCCAGGGCGAGAGGCAACCCTGGCTGTTCGACCCTGCTACGGGTCGGGAGCCTGGTGCCAACAAAAGCTTTTGAGGATTAGGGTTTAGAGGTTTTAGGGATTAGGGTTCAGGGTTTATGTATGGCTTATGTATATATATATATATGGGTTATAAACCGGCGAAGAAAGGAATTACATAGGGATTATGTAGGCAGGGTTTAGAGATGTTACCCCAAGAACGGAGACGCACCTTCACATGGAAACAAAGAAAAGGGAACATTGTTTTTTGTTGTATCCTTGTAGGACTTCTGGGAAAAACCAGGGGCTACGGGGATTACCTAGGGTTGCATGGGGCCTATGCTGCTTCAGTTTTTGGAGTCTTAGGCTTTTGGAAAGGATGAGACCTTAATTCCAAGATTCGGAAGCCCCTTGTAGAGCCCAGAATATTATATAATCCATATTATGGGGACCCCAAAAGAAGGTACCCCTGATCTTTGGAAACCCCATGTGGAGATATTTGGAGGCTCTTTTGAAGTCGTACCTCTACCTACCCTCCCTAAGAACCCCCGGCGAAAATTCCCAGAACCTTTTAGGGTTCAGGGTTTGACTAACAAGTTGTAAAGCGAAAACCCCAATGACACTGCAGACACCTCATCATGATTGATGTATGATATTGAAGGCTAGTCCTCACGCTCGCATTCACGCGCGAAAAGCCTAGATCCTGCTCAAAATCACCTGTTAGGGTTTAGAGTTGAGGGTTCAGGGTTGCCTTCCTAAACTCCAAGCACGACATCTCGCTGCTAACTCAAATCTCTTGGACTGCCAGGCACCACGCTGCCGCCCCACAAGTGAGAAGGTGATGTGCCCTACAACATGCACACAGAGGCAAGCAAGTAGGAGCCTAAGCAGGCATACTACTTATCCTGATGGCATGAACACCAAATCACAAACCCTACGCCTCCGCCGTATTTGTTTTGCCATCCAAAAGCTTGACATGTCCTGTAGGCATGCCAGCTCAGAGTACTCGGGCCATATTACGCTACTTGAAGGTTCAGGGGTAGTTAAAAGCGTGGTCCTAAGTACTCCACTTCTGTCTTACCCTGGACGGCGGGTAGACCTTCCCCTCTCTTTCCTACAGTGGGGAGCCTAAACTATCCCTCATCCCTAGTCCCTTCACTGAGTCCATTGGTGCGTACCAGCGCGGCGGGTGCAAGTTGAAACTTAGATCCTACATCTTATTAACCTGCAAAGGATTCCAAAGACAGCGATCTATGCGACGGGTCCTACAACTGAAGTTCTTCCCGGCTTCGCCTGAACCTCTAGACCCTAAATCCCATCTTACATGATTGCTGGGTAATGGGCTTAGTGGGCTCCATCAGTTGAAGCCCATAAGTAGGCCTAGGCCTTGGAAAGTAATATGCAGCACACAAGGCCCACTATATGGAGCATTCCATAGACATGTTTTAGGAACCTTTGTGCTCATATTGGGAGTCCTTGCAGCATCACGTGAGTATTCCAAAGAGATCTAGAAGAGGAAGTGTCCCAAGACTTTCCTACAGCACCTGCGCAGGATTGTCCCGCTTCCTGGACTCCTATGTCCCTTGACACGTGGGTGGTTGTCACAATTTATGGTCCCTTTTTGGATCCCTATTATAATACGGCACCTCATATTTAGAGTACCCAAAAAGGGATCATAATTTTGACAACCACCCATGTGTGCTTCATGGCGAAAGGTTCCGAAGCGTGTGGGATGCAACAACTCAAAACGTCAGACTCCTGGGATTAAATTGTGGTTTTTGAGGGTTTAGGGTTTTGGGTTTAGGAGGTCACAGTGACAAGGATTATAGTGGTTTGGGTCTGTCACGGCAGACACAGCTGAGTACGCTTCTCAAGTTGGGAAATGCAAGGAGGAAGACTACTGCATCGATTTCGATTGGGCTTTACATTCGCAAGTACTGCTGAGCTGGCATGCAGTACCCTAAACCCTAAACCGCTATGGTTCTGTGAGGCAAACGTATGTTTTATTGCTTTCTTCATTGGAAACAGCTCGGAGGCTTAGTCTCCGTTTTACTATCCCAGGTAAGCCCATGATGGTAGTTCTAGTAACATTACAGAGTCATAGCCCCGATGACTAAGTAGACCTAAGCCGAGGAAGTCTCTCAGCGACAAAGAAGCAATCCTCAAACAACCCAATTTTCAAGCAACCACGACTCCTCAAACAAAAGGAGACCGTTCACAGCAGCATAGCTGACATAGTTTTGCACTGTCCTGATGGGCTGGCTCAACTCTTTGGAGGGGCAATGCGCGTGGATGCTTCATAAGAGTTACAGCAATATCCTCTCGACGTTCGGGATTCTTTGTGTGTTTTGGTATATGGTCCCATATGGTCTTCATTATCTACCTTTAAAAAGCAGGATCCATTTTCTTCCCAGCAATAGGGATTCGGATTTGTACTCGGAATTCTCTAATGTTCCAGTTGTAAGCTTGATGTAAATGCGAAAACGCGGCTCAACAAGTTTGCAGCGGGGATAAAACTTGTGACCAAGCTCTATATATCCCTCTGGAAGTTTCCCTAAACCCTAAACCTAGGAGTCCTTATACTTTCCTTATGCCCTAAAACTTCCAACCTAAGTGTTGAAATCTGTTGGTAACGCCCGCGTAACACTTGGGTTCCCAAGATGATCTCTGTGTTGAGGGACCTCTTATTTTTAAAGTCAAAGCTTCTGCGGGAGCTAAGCCACTGACGGTTTCATGATTTGAAAAGTCAGGTTCATGCTTTGGAGTCTCTATCCATGCATGTTGGTAGGCACCTGGTACCCCTAAACCCTAAACCTCAAAACCCTAAACCCCAAACCCCAAAACCCTACACCCCTAAACCCCAAAACCCCCTAAACCTGGTAGTCTTCTGTAGAACACGTTGCCGCATTGGCCCTGCAAGCATCTCGTTTGTAGATACGATGAAATCCGTGGATGGAGGCTGCAAAGCTGGACCAAAAAGAGCATGACTTAGGGTTTATGGTTTAGGATTTTAAGGTTTAGGGTTTAGGTTTTAGGGTTTAGGATTTAGGTTTTAGGGTTTAAGGGTCTAGGATTTAAGGGTTTAGGGTTTAAAGATTTAGGATTTAGGAATGGGGGACTTAAAATGAAAATTCGTTATTGAAATTCTATCGAGATATATATTGGGCAGAAGGGGCCACGCCAAAGACCGCGAAATTACGCCAAGATATGATGAAAGAAATCGTATTAAGAGATCGAAATAAAGGGAATCTTTTATCAACCGGGAATGGAATTACATAAGATAGGAGACGAGATATTGATAATATAGAAGAAAATGGAATAGAATATTAGTAGATAGAGCAACGATATCAATTAGGAAGAAGATATGAATCCTTCCATTAAGTGAAATGAGAAATTCATGAAAAGAAAAAAACGTATTTTTGACCTTTCGAAATTATGCTGATACGTTATTTGATATTTATTTCGATACGTATTCCGTGCCATAAGCCCAATATTGTCGTCAAGGATCTAATATAACGAGATATATATCAATTTCGAAATATATTTTATTCATTTCGATTTCTTCGAGATTAAAGAATAATATGATCATCATTTGATATTGATGATAGAAAAAATAAATAAATAAGATGATTTATTCTCTCATTTCGATTTGAAAATTTGAAGAATTTGATTTCTAAATAAAGGAATGGGACGAAATTTCTTTCTATATGATTTTTATTTCTATGATATAAGAAAGAGATTCTCTCATTATCTATATTCTAAATTATATTCAGGGAAATATTCGTCTTTCAAAGAAATTAGAAAATATTGAATCTTATGATAAGATTATATATAAGATGTATAAATATATACGAAATCCAAGATTTGATAAATTGGATATTAATTTTCAATGCAATCGATTTCATATAAAAGAGAATTCCTATTCTTATTGATTCTATAGAGATTCTAAAGAATCGAAAGAAATTGGTCACTATATATTGATATATTAGAATATGATTATATTATGTTCATTATAATTTCTCTTGATATTATTCATAAATATGAGCTTATATAAATATAGAATTCCTTCGAATTTCCGCATAAATTTTTGAAATTTCTCATAGAATATAAAGTATTTATTTCATAATGATAGATATACAATTATTTCCTTAATATCTTTATATTTTTGGAAATATTTGATTGTAATTTCAATTTTGCGGCAAATATTTTTCAAATTATTCGATAGAATATTATCGATTTCTTTTATTTTCTCGAATTTATTATTTTCGTATTATATATTAAGGAGATTCAGAATTTATTGATTTAAGGAATGATATTTGATTATAATTTCTTTATCTCGAAGAAATCCTAAAAGATGCTAAGTGAATTCATCATATATGAAATAAGGATTTTTTATGACCAATAATTTCGAGCCTAGGTTCTTCGTTTCGCCTCCAAAATCTCATTCCCCTCTATTCTCTCGAGAAAATTTCAAGATCGGAGAATCCTAGGGTTCGTTATAGAGGGTGGGATAATCTAAAATCTATATGAGCCGCCGCATTTATCTATATAAGACAAGGGAAATCTAGCCGCGTCGGGATTTTTGTTGTAAAGCCAGCGTTCTAAGGGGAACTAGATAGGGTCCACGGATCGACGGATCGAACGAGATAGGTCGAATTCCCATTATGGGTCAGAGCTATGCTTATATTCCAGCCTTCCGAACGAGATCGCAATATTTCAAGATATGAAGGAAATCGCCTCCGTTCTAAGGAGAACGAGATAAGGGCTCATAGATAAAATATAGAGTTAATTAGCCTCGACCATAGATAAAAATTGTCGCTCATATATATGTTATTTTTATCTTTTTTTTTCATTCCTTCTTCTTCTTCTTTTCCTTGAATTCTTGAGCCGATCTCTCTTTAAGAAATTTCTATAGGATATTTGAAAAGATAATCTTTATATTGAAATAAGAAATATTTAGAATTATAAAAGATATCAATTTCATATTAATTTACGAATCCCAGAAATATGGGTCTTCAGGATATAATTTCTTGATAATAAAATATTTGAATTTTGAGATAAATATCGAAGAAAAAATATTTTCTTTATTAATAAAATAATAATATATAGATATTTCAAGAATACATTAAATAGATTGGAATTTCAATATTGACAGAGAGATTTCGTTTCTTTTTCTCTTGACAATGAGAATTTCAATAAAATACGTAAAATAGAATGAGATATTCTGCAGAGATCATATATATATTTGAGAATTAGATAATAATTTTCTATTTCATTTGAATTCATAAAGATTGGTTCCGCATTCTCCAATAATCAGAATTTTTAGAAAATTCGATGAAAATATTCCGAATCTAATTTGAAAGATAAAATATCTATTCAAAGAAAAAATGAAAATTTCAAATTGAGAATAAATAATTAGATTTTCATGAATTTTCTATTAATCTATAAAAAATAATTATCTAAATATTTTTGATATCTTAATCTTATCGAAAATTAGGAAATCTAATAGATTTCTCTCTAGAGAATTCGATCATATGATATATTCGGATAAATGAATTATTCAGAAATTAAATATATCGCTATAAGATTATATTTTCGAATAGAAATTGAAATTGATTTTTGAATAATAAAGAATAGATATATTATTATTGAGCGATAGATTATTATGAAATCAAAGAATTTCTCGATCTCTTTTTTTTCTGATTATTTGATTTAGGAATAATTAATTATTCATTTCTTATAAGAATTCGAAATTCATTCATAAAATTGAAATTATATATCTTCAGCTTCAGATATCTATTTAAAAACAATGATTGATAAATGAGAATTTTTTTCTTTTATAAGATTATTCAAAAAAGAAGAACGTATAATCTCCATTTTCATCTTATTCTTGGATAGAAATTCATAAATAGATATTTAAGATTCTCAGAATTAGGATTATATGAATCATTTTATCAGAGAAAAATATTTTCAAATTTCAAATCGTTCTTTTAACGAATATGTGGAAATATATTTAAAATGAATATTTATATTTCGTAAATTCTTCATTTATATAATTTCAAAAATATATTGAATGAAGAATTTTCGATTTCTAATAGAATGATGAATATCTATTATTAGATTTTCATTTCCTTCGAATTTAATTATATCGAATATTTTTTTCTGAATAGATCAATTAGATATTATAATATATCTTAATTCTTTCTCACAAGAATCATATGCAATATCTCTTCAATCTCATATTATATTCTAATATAATTCATATATCTTAATATTTTCTAATTCGAATGATCTATTCCTTCTAATTCGTCATGAATGATGAATTTAGATGAAGATTATTTATATATATATAGAGAATTAACTAAAAAACTTATATTATCAATCTGAAAATATCATCATTAGAAAGATCTTTCTTATATTTCTATTTTTCTTCATTCGCCATCATCTAAATCGTATTGATCTGATTATCAATTCTCTATCGAATATTCGATCATTTATTCTATAGATCTTCAAATCTCTGAAATCTATTTATCTATTGATCTAATGAAATCCAAAGATCTCTATATGAGATCCTTCCATCTAAGATCTATTTTTTTTTCGGAATCAAATTCCAAGGCTAAGAATTTTCGGAATCAAAAGACTTTTGGAATCATATTGACTTTGGATTAGGATACGATATTCCTAATTTTTCGAGAATATCAAAGAATAAGAAATCTTCATTCCGAATAGATTGAATCTATAGGCTATCAATTTATATCCCGATGACGCGCAACGCCTTTGATCTGCAATTTGCAAAAATATTTCAATACCCCAATCAAGGAGCTTTGAAACAAGAAAATCCAATATGATCAATTGAAATTCTCCGATTATCCGTGCTGAAATGGAATTACGAAGATTTCAATTTCCAAAATATGATATTAACGACAAATTTATAATATCGTCGATCGCAAAGGGAGAGATCCAGATTATTTACCTCTAGGATCGTAAATTTATTTTTAATAAGATGATAGGATTGTAGATTGACGGGATCCTATATCTAGAATAATAATTTCACGAGGATTTGGCTCTCCCAAGACGATCTAGGCATCTATATATCCTTGATTTTCGTATGCGGAATGATTATTGATATTTTTCTTCATTTCATAAAAGATTATATCTGATCAAAATCTATTATCTTCTCCTATTCGAATTCATAAAAGATTAGGGCTAGAATATTTTTTATAATTATTCGTTGGAGACTTGGTCTTTCTGGATATCGATTTATTTATGAGAAGAACGTAGTTCCTATCCGAAGAGGATGGCTCTAAGAGATCGACAACGATTCTGAAATATTTTATAACGAATCCGAAATCTTTTTCAACGATTCTAATATATTATAATAGATCCGAGAAATTTTAAATATATATCCGAGATATTTTAGAATCATTCTAGATAGAATCTGTCGGCGTATAGAAACGATATAATTTTTGAAATATTAGTCTTCTAAAAATAGACGTAGCATATCTCCTATCCAAGATTTATAGAAATATCATGTAGAAAATCTTTGAATATCATTCAATATTTAAATCAATATTAATAAATCTATTCAATTAGAGGCGCGGGCAGAATCCGGCGATTAATTATTTAAGAATTCTTATATATATTTTCTATATCTTATTTATGAATTCAGATATTAAATTTTATATCGAAAGAGAGAGATCATCCGGGCAAGGAAGAGGGAGAGAAGAAGAAAGAAAGAAGAATAAATAAGAGAAATGAAAGAGAAGAAGATCGAAAACGAGGAGAGAGAGAAAGAAAGATAAAAATAGATTAATCATCTAATTATCTGCGAAAAATTCATTTGTCATCTAATGATCTCGAATATTCTTCATCTTTCGTTTTCCGAAAAATTCTAAGATATCTACAATCATAGAATTCCTAATAATAAGAAATATTTTAGAAGAGATTCGTAAATATCAAATCCCTCATATAATAAAATCGCAACGAATCGAATTAATTCAATCAATATATAAAATTCAATCTTTAAATATATATATAATAGATATTATTAAATCGTTTTTGATAAATGAATAATATCATATATATTGAAATAAATATTCGTAATAATATATATATATATTAATGATAAATATAAGATATATCTCAATATTACGGCGTGGCCAATTGCGGCCATTTCGACGCGCGCGGCCTAGCCTTTCTGGCTCACCCCTAAAACGCCTCGTGCGGGGTCCCTAGGGACTTTAAAATCTCGGAGATTTTAGAACCCTTCAGAATAACTAGAGAATCTAAATCTATTTGCGGCCATTTCGACCGTGCGTGCCTAGCCTTTCCGGCTCTCCTCTAAGATATTTCCTGAGAATTCTAAAATCTCGGAGATTTTAGAATCCTTCAGAAAAATTAGAAGCTCTAAAATCCCCGAGATTTTGGATACGGGCATCGTGAATAATAATCTCAAAGATTCGTACTCGCACGACCTTTCGTCTCGGAACGAGATTGCATATGATTTATTTATCTCTTTGGCTTTATGGACGCAGATAATAGATCCGGGATGGAAGATCAAAATCTTTTAGAATTTATATAGATTAATTGAATCTATCTGCGGGCCGCGCGGCCCGAAACCTCCCGAGAATTCGATCAATTTCTCTCTCTTCGGCTATCTGGGCGGCGTCTCGAAATAGATTCTAGTCGGAGATCCAAAATCTTTCAGAATCTATTGGCTTATCCGTTTTTGTTCACGTGCGATTCTTATATATTGATTATTCGTCGAGATATACGTGCGATCTTATATATTTCACGTGATTTATCTCTCTTTAATTATCGGCGCGGCTATTTGGAGGACCGCGTAGATCCGAGACCAAAATCTTGTAGAATCTATTAGATTGATCGGTTTTTTATATATTGATATTTCGTCGAGATTCATATGCGATCTAAAATCCGTATATTTTATCTCTAGTCGGTTATTGGCGTAGTTATCCAGACGATCATTTAAATATAAGATAGAAAATCAAAATCTTTCAGAATTTAACGGATGGCCGTATCTATTCATGGATATTTATGCGTTCCTCGAAATGTCAGCTAGATAATCTAAGAGAGATGAATGAGAGAGAAAGACCGCAATAGATACGGGCACTATATAATCAAAAAATCACGTATATAAAAATCTTCCAAGATTTCGAATTATTTCTCTCTATTCGGCTATCTAGGCGGCAGAACAGAAGAACGTAAAAATCCAATGTAGAAATCAAAAATCTTTCAGAATACATATATCACGTGCGAATCTTCAAATTTTCAATATTAACGATTCATTAGTATATTTAGTCATCAAATTTTCTATTATATATTTTATCAAATAAATATAACATTTCAAATTATAATTAATAAAAATAATAATCTTATTAATAATAATGAATAATCATAATTTCAGATTCATTTCAATATATTCAATCTAATTTTACAACATATCTCATTATTACGACGCATTCATTTATAAATATTTCTCTCGGAAATCACAATCTTATAGAATTTATAGATTATTCATATCGATCTTGAGGGCCACGCATTACGTACTCCGAAATCTTTCAAGAAATCGATCAATTTCTCTCTCTTCCGACTATCTACGCCGCAGAAGCTTTCAGAATCTAATAAATCAATTTTGTTTTTTATTTTAGTCATGGGCGGTCTTATATATTAATTATTCATTGAGATGCACATACAATCTTATTTATATGCCGCGCATCTTATCTCTCTTTAATCATCATAGCAATAGATAAAAAAATCAAAATCTTTTAAAAATTATCGATTAGCCATCATATCTAGGCACGATCGATTATATGAAAATATAATTTCTTCAATTAATTTTATGTTCGATAATTTGTATCCAAAAAAAAATAGTAATCAATCATAACGGCTGCTTTGGGGATAGAATATTTATTATTGCCCTGCAATCTATTGAAAAAATCTCTTTCGATTTCTGATATTCTTACCCGAAATCCTAACTTACAAATCTTAAATTCGTGAATCCTTGAAAGGTTCCCGTATCATCGAGAAATATTTCAAAATCCTCAGCCAGGATTCGTTTCTACCAATTTTACCTAGAAATTGAATTGATGCTATCTTGTGATCTGCCAACACATTGTCCGGCTCTACCCTAAACCCTATGTGATGAACTATCCTAGTATCCTCCTAAGAACCCTTATAATAGTCCCCATATAATCCCTACATAACCCCCTTTAAGAAGTTTAGACTGTAACTCCTATAGTGCCTTGTACAACCCTCTTTTACGGAATCTTCTAAGCCGCATGCAGCGAGAGCGAAATGGTAGTTGCCAAAGTTGGAGGCTTTGGGCCCAAGATCTAGAGGTTTAGGGGTTTAGGGTTTAGGCTTTAGGGTAGGGGGCGTTTGGATTCCCTACTTAGGCCTTGCGCGAGCCCTCTAAAAAATCCGTGCCATGCCGCAATGAAGGTCTGAATACATCCTCTCCGTGCGCTGCCCCTCCCTTGTTCATTTTTGTTTTCGTTGCGTCCGCTATGGGGTGTATCCTTGACAGTGCTTGGGTTAAGAAAGGCATATGGTAGTTTCCATAAACAGGAGGACACCAATACAGACCCCAAACTGCTATATTCCTAATTTCGGGACCCCCAAAATGGTACCCAAGTCTTGGGAAACTCCTAATCTTGTTTTAGATCTGCGCGAGGCAAAGTTGAGAACCCTAGGCTATGGAGACCCCATGGTTGGCAACTCCCATGGTGCAGATCTTCTTCCGCTTATCTTTGAAGCGCGCCGTCGCTCAAATTCTATAACTGGGTGTCTGCCAGAGTCATTGCGCCTACGACCCCTTTAAAGCGGTGGGATTTGGAGGAAGACTATGATTCTAGCAAACACCGAACTACGCTGAGCTTGCATATGTGGGGAACTTGGTGGGCAATAGCTCGAAGCGGCTTCTGAGGGTTTGGGGGGTTTGAGGGTCTAGGGTTCGGGCATGAACCCGGGAATGTCTGGACCGTCCATAGTCCTAGCTGGCTCTTGAACTTCAATTCGGGCTTAGGGCTTAGGGTTATTACACGTCACACATATGTAAAGCATGTTGAAAGAACTGTAGGGTCTAGTGCTTTGGGAAACGTCTGTGATGTCTTCTGAGAGGTTTGTGCTTAGAACATGTGACTTCTCCGGCTTCGACGTTCGACCGCGAAACCTAAATCTAACCTTGAAGCCTATACGTCAGTCCTTGAAACTCAACTTCGGAGTTTAGGTTCAAGGGTCTAGGGTTTTAAAGGTTCATAGATTTGGGGTTTTGAAGGGTCGGGTATTGGTGTTCAAGATTCAGGGTCCTCACAACCTTCTGAGCTTTAAGCCCTAAGCCCCACAGTCTGAACTAGCACGAATTAAGATCAGGCAAGATGATTTGCCAGCAGTGGGAGGATTGTTGCTCTCAGGTTTGTTGTCTTAGGGTGGTAGGAACCCAAAGTTCAGGGCGAAATCCCAACCCTAAAGGGTTGAGGGGTTTATGGTTGAGGGTTTAGGGGTTTAGGGTTGAGGGTTTAGGGTTGAGGGTCTAGGGTTTCTTCAAAACCCCAATCCTTCAATCCCGCAGCCTTCAGTGCTTTGGGGGACTTCCTCCCAGTGCGGCATGCATAGCATTAGCTGAACTTTCCCTGTGAGAGCCTGGGTTCCTGGTTTAAGGGTTTGGGGTTTAGGTTGGGTACTGCCCCCACCCAGTACCAGTCTATATTAGGGGTCCTATTAAGGGCTATTTATAAGCATATTACATTTTTTATCCAGCTGTTACTGAGGGCGGGCAGTACCCAAGGTTTAGGGTTCAGGGTTTCTACCAGGATTGAAGCCGGCTAGGCAGGGATTTTATGGGGGATGTGGGTGCAACAGTCTGGGGCGCAGGATTTGTGCACTTTCCAAAATGCGCATCCCCTACATGACCCTGAGTGTCTTCTGGGCTCCCCAAAAGCTTGGAGACCTTCATTTGAATGTTGCTTCCTTGATGGGGGATCCAGGTACGATTACCCTACAAAGCACCATAACCAACAGGAGCATATTGCTATACCTTCTTCTTGGGGAGTATAGTATTGCCCTGAACCCCTCAACCCTAAACCCTGAAACTTTATTCCAGGTTTAGCTTCAGAAAGGTATGATGGGATTTGAGCTCGTAGATTTTAGGGAACTCTGGTTCAGGTTCAGGGTTTGGCGTTCAGGAGTTTGGGTTTGCGGATTGCAGTTGGGGCGTTTCAGACTTTGTAGCTCATAGATCTGGAAAAGAGCTATAGTCTGAACTCCTTAAAGGGGGTTGTATACGGATTATATAGCGGACTACTCTTGGGGTGATTAAGGGGGATACTAGGAGTTTAGACTATAGTAGATGCTTATCTTCTCTTAGGATTGATGCCTGCAGGGAAGTTCCCTTCATCCCCGAATGTGTATTTCTCAACCGGGCCACCTGGCCCCTCTGCAACGCCAAAAGGGACCCCTTTAGGCTCGCATAATGCAGCAGCGTGAATAATTACTGTAGGGCTCAGATGTTTGCCCCACAAAATGGAAAACTAATCCAAGAGGGAAGGGACAATTAAATCAACTGTATGTAAGTCTATATGAGGTATCCTGTACTATAACGATACGAGGAATCCGGAGCCACAATCTTCCTGATGATTGCAGCCCCTATTTCATCGCCTGACCCAAACATACACCACCAACGTCAAGAATGATGGGTAATTCCCCCCTTGAATATATAGCGGTAGTCTTTTAGACAGTTTACTATTTGGTGAGGTTGCGGGCTCACTATTAATGGGAGGGGCCCGGGGAGGGGTGTAGGGTTAGGGCTTAGGGAGCGCATTACTGAACACCCCTCCTAACGCCGAAAGCCTCAACCCTAAACCCAGACTCTACCAGGGCGTGGCTTTTGAGGGATTAGGGTTTAGGGTTTAGGGTGTCCCTCACTCTGCGGCAACAGCATGGAAGCTCCAGGTATGTTGCGGCTTAGGATTTAAGATCGGAAGTTGAGGACATGTCATAACTAAGCGGTTTTGCTACCATCCTACCATCACCCCCTGAAGATAGTCTGATAGGACCACGCAAGGCTTTTCAACTCCGAACAAATTCTAAATCCGGGGGGGGGGGGGTTATTTCTTGGGAGATAAGATTGCAACCCCTAACGCAAGACCAAAGCACACTCAACAAAGTTTATAGCTCTTCCACTTCCATATCTAGTGCTTCAGGGTCTCAAGGACCCTTGCAACAGTTTCAGCACAATTGTTCCAGTATGCCCTCCCAGGACCAATACATAACTCAAGCCTGAGTAACTTGCACAAAGGGTTAGTGCGATGCCCAATCTACAAATGTGCACATAAACCATGCTACCCCATAACCATTCAAACATTTTCCTTTCCCGGTGGTTGAACCAAGTACGAGTACATTCATTCTTCTTGCAAGAGAAGAATATGATCCTACCCTATATCGCGGCTCTGGTATCCGATTGATATAATCTGTATGAAAGGGCGACCCTAATCCTAAACTTGAAGACTGTACGTACCGTAAACCCACTCAAGGGCTCCAAACAGCCCAATATGGGTATTTCTCACTATAACCCCTATATAATCCCTTAAGGGGCCCCTATATAATCCCCTTATAATCCCTCTATACCCCTTGGGGTCCCTAAGGCCCCCGCTTTTTGAGAAACTTCCATATAAGTCATACCCATAGACTTTACGGCCCAATGCAAGCATTCTTTGCGAACGGCTCCAAGTTCACTGACAGGACCCTAAACCCTAAACCATAAAACCCTAAACCCTAAACCCCTAAACTCTAAACCCTAAAACCCTAAACCCTAAGCCACAAAACCCTAAACCCTAACCACTCACGAAGCTCCCAACTCAGAACCATGAGGCCCGCTTCGAAATCTCAGGTGAAAGGCTGCGGGGTCGCGTAGAGGCGCGCGCCTGCGGCTTTACGCTTGCATGTACGCCTCGGGGTAGGTTTAGTGTTTAGGCTTGCCCCAAAATTGGGGGTACTCTTTTTTGGGGGCCCCTAAAAGGGTTACAGTACTTTGGGGTATAGTATTCGAGTTCCCCCATGAAACCTGTGATCACGGCGGCCGCAACCTACGCCCTACCTGGGTAGTTTAGGGTTTAGGGATGGCAGTTGACCAAAATCGGGGCTCAGGGCTTAGGGCCCAAAATGGTCATTCCGGAGACTCGTTTCCCCTACATTTTCCAGACCTACCTACAGGATCCATAGATTTTTTCATTTTTTCCCCCGAAGGACTCTCAGATCAACCCCCACATCATAAGCCCGAAGCCGCAACAGAACTGCAATCTCCTTGTCTGCTCAGTACATACCCTACACAGTGCCTACACCCTAAACCCTAAACCCCTAAACCCCTAAACCCGTAAACCCGTAAACCCCTAAGCCTCTAAACCCTAAACAGTGGCCCAGGAAATCTGGTGAGAGGCCCTGTACAGTCCGCCTGGTTAAGTGTGCGCAGCATGAAAATTCATTGTTCAAAGCCCTTAACCCTGAACCCTAAAGTTCCCTAACCCTGATAATAGTTTCCATTTTCTTTTCCATCATCACTATAACCGCTACATCTCCCATATACGCTTGTCAAAAGAAACCCAGTCCTCGCGACTTTGCAAAGTGTTTGATGCTGCTTTCCTCAGCATATTGCATGGTATGGAAGCATGCGCAACATTGGGATTTTGGGTATCACACAGCTGGAATGTGTTGCGTTCCGAGAATTACATAGACCATCGTAGACCTTCTTTTTACGCGGCAAGTTCAGGCGCCTGAATCCATGTTATGCAGATTTATCTGCCTGCGGGCACTATTGGAATGACAGGAGTGAAGGCCCGTATTTCAATTGTAACTGCCGGCACTCACGTGTAGAAACACATGCAGGAAATTTGAAAACTCGGAAACCACATGTATTACCCAAAGCAGGAGTCAGGGGGACTTTTAGCAAGTAGGTCAATAACCCCTATATAACCCATATGGTAACCCTAGTTATCCTAACTATTAACCTACTTACTAAGTCCCCCTAACCCTCCAAGTAGCCAAAGCATGAGTCAGGCATAAACTCGGGCCTCAGGCATAAATCTTGGGCTCGGGCGGCCAGAATCAATTCAAGCAGAAAGGTTTAGGGTTTAGGTTTAGGGTGTAGTTAGGGTTTAGGGTTTAGGGTTTGGGGTTTAGGGAAACATCCAAAACAAACGCTTGAGGAATGATTGGTAGGCTCGTACGTGGAGTGTTGTAGGTTTCTGTGTTTAGATACTACAACCCCAAGGAGGGCGTAATGCTACTACTTTTTCACTGGCACTATAATATCCCCAAAACATTTCTGCTCATGAAGAACATGGTCCCTACACCTGACTCCTTGCAACAGCAAATCCTGAAAAAGGCAGAATGTTCTTACGGAATGTATAAGGGACTGTACTAGTTAAGCTACCAAAGGGACTCCAATGTCCACCCTTAATGGTCCCGTAGAGAAGGCAACAGCTTAGGAATACTACCCCGCAATAATGCAGTATCATGTGGAGGAGAAAATGGAAAATGACATGGACACTGGGTATGCATACAGAAATAGGGATTCAGATCCCTCAAATCTGAACAGCTAGAATCGAGCTCTTGGCATTGTCTCGCAACTGCCCCTGTTGCAGAAACTTTTCTTTGCGCAAGTTGTCAAGCACTCCAAAGGCCAAAACATCCACTGCAAAAAATGGTACCAAGCGGAGGCCAACAAAAACAAGAAAAGGATCCTAAACCCTAACCCCTCATCCCTAAATCCGGACATTTGGAGTAGAAGGAGGAAAGCAGACCACAGAGCTCCCAACTCACCTTCAGGGTCTACACCCCAAACCCCTTCTTAAACCTACACTGTATAGCCTATAAACCCTAGATCCTTAACAGTATAAACCCTCTTCCCTCAACCCTGGAGGGTCCCTGGAGGCCCCTAAACCCCTAACACCTCCGGTGCCAAGACTCCCCGGCAATCGCGGCGACAGAGATGTTTCTGGCGATCTATGTCTCCTACACCACTCGAAATGGGGACCCGGAGTAGGGATACACACATATATATATATAATTATATATATAAGATAGGGTTTAGGGTTTCCTAAAATTGAGGGTACGTTCTTGATAATTTTGGGGTGTCCATATTTGGGGCCCTCTATATTGGGGTCCCCCTTCTTATGGAAACCACCAAATGGGAGTTTATATATACACACAATCGGTAATTATGTATAATTATGTACATATTTACCGCAGGGCTCATGAAGGGATTCTGGGCGGCGTATTAGCGACGAGGAGAAAATTTGGGATCCCAGCAGGCTTGTTGGCATTGGAGCGTAGGGGAGGTCTAATCCCTAAACCCTAAACCGTAATCCCTAAACCCTAATCCCTAAACCCGGAGCGTGCGGGGTGAAGGTCCGGGCGAGGGTCCTGATTGCGTGCGGTGTCTAAGGTCCCAACTATGAGCCCCTAATTGAGTTTAGGGTCTAGGGTTTAGGGTTTAGGGTTTACTATAGGATGAGTAACACGGTACAGGGTTTAGGGGGAGTAGGGTTAGGGGCCTTAGGATTAAGGGCCCATACTAGGGGCCCACATTTCAAACCTCAGAGTTTAAGCTTTATAGAGCAGTTCATGTCTTGGGGGCCTGGACTTTGAAGTAGGGTATAGTGTTTCAGTTTTTGGGCTTTCGGGTCATCAAAGTTTGCACGAATCTGAGCTTAGGGTCAGATTTAAGCTTAACAGTTCAGGCTAGCGCCTTCGGAACAATCCTTAGAACCCCAATATCCATCGTTCCCACTAACGGCCGGCAATCAAGGAATTGGAGGCGCTATCCTTCCAGGTGCAAGGTTCGGCATCTCTACCGGCGGAAACCTCCATGACAGCATATCAGCCTGAGAGTCTCATTGACAAATTAAGATATTCTGAGGTCCTGCCAAGCGCGCGCTCCCACATCAGCCACGCACAGACTTTTATGGAACTACATCCCCCCCCCCCCCACAAATGCACCTAGATCTTTCGGAGGTGGGGTTTCAATGCAGGAACAGCACTTAGGTTCAGGGGTCTCGCACGTAGGGTACTGTTGAAACATTTATGTTTGGTGGCACTGCAAGGAATCTAGAATCCTCTTGGGAAAGCTGAGCCAGACTTCCACCCTGAGCCCTAAAGGGTTTAGGGTTTGGGTTCAGGCTAAGCAGGCAAGCCATTGCAGACTGATCAGGAAGACATGGGAGTTTCTCGGAGGACCTTTCTCTAATCCTCAATGAGGCCCCAACTATCCTTGAAGCAACCCAATGTATCCCTAGTGTCCCTTAAGGACTTCTGCGGGAAACCCCTGATCTCTGATGACTCTAAGCCGTGCAACCTTTATAAGCTTGCAGCGAAGACAGCTCATATGGGGGTTTCTCAAGAAGGGGCGGGCCCTTACGCCTTTGAGATATATCGGGTCGGACACCTTCAAGGTTCTACAGGAGATTGTTGGGTTTAATTTAGGGTTTAGGGCTTAGGGATAAACTCCGAAACGTGGAAAGTATTGGAAAGTGGATGACGAGTTCAAGGCCATGCATGGCGCAAAGCGTGTGTTTCCTAAAGCCTCAGCCCTAGACCCTAAACATACGCATCCCCTAAGCACTAAACCCAAACCCCTATCCCCAAACCCTACTGTAAACCTTAAGCCCTAGATCCCTACCCCTCAAACCTAAAATCAGAAGCCATTGCTGATTTTGGCTGGCGGCCTCCTTTCCTAATGAATGATGGACACATAAAAGGACAAGGGCATGCAAGCATCATATTATGGAAACTGGGTTCATGTAAGCTACCACTACCATTTTCAAGTCTAGTTGAAGTACCCTGCCCATCATGTCACGAGGAATCTAAGGCCATAGGGTGGATAGTTATTTGGGACCCTACTTTCCCCACATGCAAACCTACAAGTGTTGATCTATTCAACTTCTGACCATTTTCCCACAGCCCTGAACCTAAACCCTAAGGCCCTGCTCTGTACCCTAAACCCTAACTGTAACCCCTAGCCCAAAACTCTGACCCCTAGATGCTGAAGTCCGAACTGAACCATGAAATCCCAACCCTGAAACCCCTAACATCCTGAACCCTAAAACCCTAAAATCCTGAACTCTCAAATCCTGAATCCTAAAACTCTACAATCACAAGCCCAAGAACCCTAAAAGCCTGAAGCCTAAAACCATAAAATCCTGAACCCTCTAACCACAACAGCCTGAAATCCTGAACCTTAATGCTAAGACCCTCCTAATTACACCAAACCGTAACTGTAACCCTAAATGCCGAAAATCATGAACCCTCATACCCCAACGGCCTGCAACACTTACATCATCTTACATATCATGTCCTGGGCTTCACAGGCTCCATGGCGTTGGGGCGGCTCCCTGAAGGATCTACACAGCTTATACTTTAGGATTTAGGGTTTAGGGTTCCTGGGTTATGCTTTTGGGCTTAGGCAAAGGGATCTAAGGTTTAGGATTCGGATTTTGGGGTTCTGTTGAATGCTGCTGCTGGACTACCGAATGCATTCTGATAAGCAACATGTTGTCCCCGACAAATGTTCGAAAATACGGCATCGCAAACCATAGCCGCTGCGCCGTGGTTATTACTAACCTAACGGTTTCCACGTGCCCCAATCCGGGGATACAGCATAGTTCTTCGAAAGGTTTCTGGCCACACCCGCAACCCCGAAGCCCTGCACCGAATCCTGAACCCGGGAAGCCTCGAGGTTGAAGTCTGACACTTTCAGTGGTTCAGGGTTCAGGGCTTAGGCGCATTCAACTGCCTGTCAACATTTCTTGGCGGGCAATCTAACCTAAAGCTTGGTGGAGGAAGGCCGCGCTCTCCTAAATTAAGCAGGTGAAATCAACATGACCCCAAACCTCGTGCACCCCACTCGAAACTAGGGTGGGTGGGGGGGCTTTTTTAATAGCTTTATATAAGGATTACATGGAGATTGAACGTAACCGTAACCAAAGTCAACAAATATTTTCTAACAGACCCTTGGAAACCAACACATTTCCACGAAGTTGCGGAGTGGGGCTCGCTGAAGCACTGGGCCGGCAGCAAGGATCTGAGGTGCGAATCTTGGGGTTTCCCAAAATTTGGGTTTGTCTTCCGGAAGACGGTTCGAAATACAGCATTGGGATGTTGAAAATACGTCACTGTAAACGCAACAACATGTGGGTCTAGTACTGAACACCTGCTTATCTCTACCCAAGAACTTGCAAATACGCGGGAAGTCTTCATGACATGGATTTGAACAGCATGGGGGGTTAAGGACAATGGGACCCAAATGGGTGTCTCTGGCTTTGGAGACGGCTGTCACACGATTGCGGGGCCATCGCTCTAAAACCAAAACTTTGTCAGGATTGCTTCTTCTACGGACTTGTATGGAGGGCTTCTGCATGCAAGATTCGAAGTAACCTGCTATAGCCTGCCATGGGGAGCTGCCGAGTGGTACTTCCCTGCTCCAACTTAACGTTCTGCAGCCTAGCACCCTAGGGCATACAGCAAACATTGACATGGGCGCTTCGAGATGGTAGAGTCATTGATACGCTTCGCGCCTTGCAACTGCTCAATGATGAAGTCAATTTCTCAGTCAACTTCTGGAAAGTTTTTGCTAGTTTGGCTCCCAAACTGTTAATATGTGTGCGCACGGATCGTTATGACTTTTTGCTAGTGTTTTTGCTGCTACCTTAATTATCCGAAAGATGCCTCGAGATTGGATACTGGCATGTCGTAACCAGGTCGCAGTCGGCTAGTGCAAAACCCTTTCAATCTTGGCAGGCCCTTCCCAGCGTTCAGGCGTGCGAGCGCGATCCTGCGGAATTGACAATCCTCGACTGTTGGTCGCGGAATCCCCATGGGCGCCGCATCAGGCGTCGCAATTTCGCTCGACATCGTTTTTTCACTACAATCCCGGCGCACGCAGCGCGCAACACAAGTTGCCCGCAGCTCCTGCAAATCCACCCTACTGGAGACCATCCTTGAATCTGTTGTCGCCATCCTAGCACATGTCATGCTTTGACCCCTCGATATCCCTGCTTCATGCTCTAGGGGCCAATGTGGACCATTGGTCGAAGTTTACGCTGGCATAGCTTCTTATCCTGACTCATACGACTACTAACGTTCACGAGCATTGTTCCTGTTCACATTATTGGCAGATAAATTAAGGTCCGCCTACTGCTGTTCAATGTTCAATCCTGCTTTGTGTGCTCGACAAGCTTCCGCGCGGCCGCACATCAAGTTCATAGAGGCATGGTTATTTTGGCGCTGCTACTTAGCCTAGTGCGGCAAGACATTGCTGCCAAAATTCCCCAGAATGCATGTGTGCCTTCAGTTCTGAGGCAGTACTGGGGCCCATGGGAAACATGTCAAGGGAAGAGGGGCCCAAAGTTTCAAGTGACTTCCCACCTTTTGGGAACACAAACGTTAGGCAAACTCCCCGTGAAGGTTAGCATAATTTGGGTGCTCCAACACAGACCCCAGGATACTACAGCCCTTATTCAAAAGGATTCCTAGGAAGGGAGTCTCGATGTTTGGAAGCACCCAGCCTCTTCAAATGCATTTGACAAGAAGGAGGGGCTAAAAGGCAAATTTGGCAGCACCGCCCCCCCGCCCCATCTGATCCTCTACACCAAAATGCCCGAAAGAAACCCCTAACTTTAAAAAAAAACCCGAATCTGTCTGAGCGCTATACGCCGAGACACCGTTGAGGTCTTTGACATCATATGAGCTATAGTCTAAACTCCTAGTACCTAGTAGCCGCCTTT
Source organism: Symbiodinium pilosum (assembly GCA_905231905.1). Classification (NCBI taxonomy): domain Eukaryota; class Dinophyceae; order Suessiales; family Symbiodiniaceae; genus Symbiodinium; species Symbiodinium pilosum. The sequence continues at coordinate 4,813 of CAJNIZ010036302.1, read as the reverse complement.
ATCACCCCTATAGTAGTCCCCTATATAATCCCCTGAAGGAGTTTAAGCTATAGCTCAATGGCTTCAGGAAAGCGAGTCACTCTGAGGTTCGGGGTGTGGGGTTTAGGGTTTAGCGTTTGGGGTTTAGGGTTGAAGGTTTATAGGATTTAGGAAGGTTCGTTGAGCTTCTGTACAGCTATGGTTACCTTGGGAACCCTGCCCCCAAGCGCTGAAATCTCAAACCATAGCTGGACTTGACACGAACCCAAGGGGTACACTTTAAGGAACTTTTCTGTAAAAAAGCGCATTTGGGGTCCGTGTATTTAAAACTGAATTATATGGTAGTTTCCCCAAATAGTAAGATAGACCCCAAAATGCTCCAATCCGTATAAAAAAGGAGCCGCTGAAAAGGAACCCCTAATTTTGGGAAACATATGGGCTATAGTCTATAAACTCCTAGTATCCCCCTTAGTAACCGCTACAATAGTCCCCTATATAATACGAGTACCCTATATTACCCCCCTTAAGGAGTTTAGACTATGGCTCTTATCTGGCAGTGCTCAAAAAAGGTTTTTGAGTTTCGGGCTTTGGCGTTTAAAGTTGTGGAGGTGAACCCGCTGGACTTTCAGATTTCGAGTTCTTAAGGTCTTTGCTTTGGGCTTTAGGGTTTAGGGTATAAGTACAATGGGCACTTCCCCAACGGCCAAACTGGAACATGGGTACCCCTGCTAGTACAAGGGCCCCATAGGCACCTATGATTGTCCCTGTCAGCCGTTGAGGGGCTGCAGCATCACCACTGAACACTACACCCTAAACCCTAAATTACATCTCCTTTGTTGGTTTAAACCCTAAACCCTAAACCCTTTTAAAAAACTCTTTTAGTTCTGCGGCCAAGTCCCTGCTAGAGTCCTTCATCATCCGCAAGTATGCTGTGCATCTGCGTATTTATGAAAATGGGGTCCCCTGATTCTACCTCTGTCATACGAGTACAGTACAGGGATGCTGTGAAGGGGACCTGTTTGGGTTTAGGTTTGGGAGCCACCCTGCCCCAGGCTAACGTGGAACCCCATGTGAACCCCCTCTAGCTGCAGAGAGGGGAACGTTCAAGACTTCCGTTTTCAGATTCTATGTTAGCTTGGGGCAGGGTACTCGTAGGCGCGTGTGGAGACATGGTGACTCCGGCGATGTCCGCTGTTCGGGGAGGAGCACACAATTATGGTGGGGTGCTCCCTGAGTCAAGCTCCTTTACGGTAAATCAAACTTTTTAAGGGGAGCTTACAGGGGGTGGTGGTTACGAGAACTCATGAACGCTTCGTGTTTAGGGTTAGACTCCACATCTTGCTGTGTGACCCGATGAACTCCCAAAGCCAGCCCCAAAAATACTATTGCTTTGTAAGAACCCTAAGCGTGTAAAGTTCAACTACTCAACTGAAGTCCTGAAAGTTCCAGAAAAACTTAGCCTCAAGACCTTGAACCCACGTCCCATGCCCTTCGCTACCCCATCTCCCCCCCGGATTCAATAAATACTCGGCCCTTGATTCCGGATGAAGGTTTATACTATAGAGCCTAATGAACTGACCTTACAACATGCCTTGAGTCTGTTGACCTGCATGCCAGTTCCCCGAATCACAAAAATGCCTCCGCTGACCATTTATTCTCATTTCTAGGAATTCCTCTGGCAATTTTATCCTAATTTCCAAGCCTGGAATAAGCAAATTTGAGACTAGTTGCAATACTAACCCCTGAGGCCAACATCTTAAACCCTGGAGGAGGTCATGTGATGTCGTTGAAATGTGCCTAGATCCCTAGGCCCCCTATGAGTCTAAACAACCCTACAAGACTCCATATAACCCCATACCACCCCTATATGACCCGTATAACCCCTATAACGCCCTATACCCTATAAGTCCCCATAATATCACTTGCTCAAATCCCTGGGCTTTCGTTGCGACTTGGAGCTGGAGTTATACTGCTATCCCGCATTCTTCAGCCTTTCGGCTACCTTCCTTTAGGGTTTAGGGTCTAGGATTTGGGCTCGAGGTTTAGGGTTTAGATTTGAGCGTGTCAGCGTTAGGTTCAGGTCCGGGGCTTTAAGGCTTAAGGGCTACCTTCCTAGAGCTGTCCTTATGAATTCTCTCAAGCAAGCATTTCTTCCAGCATCATCTTGCAATGCCCCTGCCAGCTCCAAATCCTAAACCCTTTTGTCATGAGAAGTCCTAAACCCTAAACCCTAAACCGCGTGAAATCCACGAGACTTCCCACCCCAAACCTGAGTTCAGATTCACAGCTGAGGACCCCAGACTGCAGTTAGGAAACTTGGGAAGCAGCTTTTTTTGAATGAGAAACCCTACCACAAACCCTAAGCCCGAAACTAGGATGGGTTTGGGCGCCCTATGAAAATCAATTGTATGGATGGCCTTATAAAGGGTAGCAACAATTTTAAAAAATCAAGCCAACCCCTGTAAAGTCCTCCTTAGGCAGATATAGTATGGCTTTGGGTATATTATAGCAAGATCCCCATATACCGCATACTCTATGTACCTGAGGGGGGCTATACACCTATGCAAGTCCAAAGCACGGCAGGAACGGATGGTGTCGGGCGAACGCGAGCACGGGCTGCATCTCGACCAGCCTCTTGGATAACAAAGGAACTACGGAATGGAAGCTGCAACTGTTTATGGGGAGATCTTGGGATATTTACTATTAAGAAATAAACAAATACCCTAAACATTTGGGGAACCCCAGTATAGGCCGCAATATACTATAAGCCTTATTATGGGACCCCCAAGAAGGTACTCCTTAATTCGGTCAAACGCCCATATCTATAAGCACATATTATATTGGGTTTGGGGTTTACTTATGTGCTAAAGCTGCTTAAGGTTCATCCCAAAACTCCCCAAGACGAGGACGCTATAACTGTTACATGACTCTTCTAAGGTCCTTATGAGAAGGGATGGAGTGTTTAGGGTTTAGGGTTAACTGTCTAAGGCTTTGGAAGCCTGTCCCATCTACACCCTGAACATGCTGAACCCTAAACTCTAGACCTTAAATTGTTCTTTCTTCGGAACTCCCACCTCCTGTGGCTTCGCACAGGAGAAATCCTCAAACTTGGCTACTTCGTGTTCATGGCGAGTCTGAATGCCCACCAAAACTGATTCGTCCTAGATATTGGTAGTTTCTTCACATAGGTGGACTCCAGTATAGACCCTCCTCCATGCTGCAATCATTAGTACAAGATAAGGATCATCGAAACAGTACCCCTAATTTTGTGAAACCTAGATTTTTAGGCTGGCCACAGAACATATGTGTCCGAAACTGCGAAGCCTAGATCTGCGAACTGCGGGATGTTAGGGTTTAGGGTAGGATTTAGGGTTCATACCCTAGATGAATCCTACTTTGCCTCATTACAGGCACTAAGCCTAAACCCGAAACCCTAAACCCTGGTCTGGCTGGGATGAAATGGGTGAGGAGAGGTGGGCGGGTAGGGATTCATACGCTGGGCACCCACAAAAACAAACTCACCCAAATTCTAAAGGCCAAATGCGCATAAAACCCCAAACCGAGATCCTTTCTGGGGTGCCATGGGACTTCCTGTGGAGGCTTCGGGCTTGAATTCCAGATCTACATACTGTAGACGCCTGACTGAATATCCATCTTAACCTTAGGGTATAGGATTTACAGGGTTTAGGGTTTAGGGTCAACAGCTGTGGGGGATATGTAGGACATAGTGGGGCCTAGAGGAGGACTGGTGAGGTCTGTTTAAGTTACCCTGTACTCTAACCCCATCAGGAATCTAGGACCATAATATGTCTGCTCTTTTCAGCTCCTGCATCATACTGAGCACTCTAAGCTGTAAATGGCAGCTTAACCCTAAAACACCATGATGTCTGTAAACTCTAACTCAAGTCCAAGCCCCAAAAACCTTGATGCCGCTAACACTCAGCAGCCGAAGTCCAACTTCTTGACCTTAACCCTATAGTTTAGGGTAAAGGGTTTAGGCTATAAACTTTCCACTATACACAAAGAGTCCAAGCCAAGTAAGTCATGACTAATGTAGACCCCTGATTAATAAACCACCTCGCCTTAGTGGGGATTATAATAGGGACTGGGTCTACATTACACCCATGAAGCCCAGTTGTTGCTCACAGTGGACCATCTCGGGAGAATCTTCCGGAACCTGGAAGCATCGATGGACGCTGACCTTAGGGTCTAGGGCCTAAACCCCAAACGCTCAACCTTGAATTTTACGTCCGAAGCCCAAAGCCCTAAACCCCATTTGCTTAGGGTTCAATCCCAAAACCTCACCCCTAAGCCCTACAACCTACCAGAACCTCCCAAATACTTACCGATAATAACAACCTATATTTTGGGAAGGGCCGTTAGTATGGGTATTTGGGAGGTCTAGGTAGGGTTTAGGGTCCCCAAACCCTAAACCCCTAAACCCTGAACAACCCCCTAGTCCCTTTCTGCCATAGGTCGCCCAGCCTGCGGCGAGAGGCTCTCGTCGCCTCGTAAGGTGGAGCCGAACGAAGGCGTGGTAGGATTCGGCTCGCCTGGCTTAAGGTATAGGGTTTAGGGTTAGGGATTTAGGGTTTAGGGTTCTGCTCGCCTGGCAGTGGATTTGGGAGTTGAGGCTTATACGATGTTTTACTACTATTCTTTGTACTTGTCCCGGGGTTAACACACATCACGCGGTGAGAATACACCTCATCTACTGCGGACGCTGGCCTTGGGAAGATTTCACATCAGCGGGATATTTACACATCAGAAACAGTAATCCCCGCGTAAACACTGATTCCAGGGCAAACCAACGTCATTGCAGATTTCCCGTTTT